>JAHKKF010535100.1:0-21881 GCA_019740295.1 Labeo calbasu | reverse complement strand
TCGACTTTATTCTCACAACATCTTGACTTTTTCCTTAAAATATTACGACTTTAATCTTACAATTTTCACATTTTTTATTCAACGCGGCACTAAATCGCCATTGTACAAAACATATTCGCGTAGCTTCATAAAGTTACGGTTGAACCACTGATGTCACATGCATTATTTTAATGATGTCCTTACTATCTTTCTGAGCCTTGAATGTTGTAGTTGCATTGCAGGGTCAGAAAGCTCTTGGATTTCATCAAAAATATCGTGTTCCAAAGATGAATGAATGTCTTATCATGAATTCGGAGCGACACGAGGGTGCGTAACTAATGACAAAATTAACATTTTTGGGTACACTATCTCCTTAATATGTTAGTTTTTATGTTTGTATAACATACAGTACCATAGATTTTCTGCAACCCTATTAGAACAGTCTGCACTTGAACACACTCACCCAGTTATTAGCTTGATCTCCTCTTAATATATTAAGACATTTTCCTCAATACTGGAAACGTCACATATTATTACTGTGGCGGCACAAATTTTGCAGACACGAAAGAAGTATTGAGGCAGAAAATTGTTATTGAGTGAATTTAGATTGATGTCACTTCTAGTCATTTGGGAAGAAAATCATAAGGCGGTTTAACAGCCATAGCAGAAAGGCCTGGGTCTCTGATGCTCCCTAAACAATGCCCTGAAGAAATAATGACTAGTGGTGTAACTGTCATTTTTACAAATACGAATTGATTTTCACACGACTCAATGTGTTCTTGTACTGTGCTGTATTCTTACTTTCACAGCGTTTGCCGTCATTGACTGCACTTTGCTTTTTCCCCATCCTTCTTGGTACTGGGAGAACCTCCTGAAGATCTGCGTCTTCATCTTCGCATTCATCATGCCTGTTCTCATCATCACCATCTGTTACGGCTTAATGATCCTCCGCCTGAAGAGTGTACGCATGCTGTCTGGCTCCAAGGAGAAGGACCGCAACCTCCGGCGCATCACCCGAATGGTCCTGGTGGTGGTGGCGGTTTTCATTGTTTGCTGGACGCCGATCCACATCTTCGTCATCATCAAGGCCCTGGTGACCATTCCCAGCTCGCTCCTGCAGACCGTCACCTGGCATTTCTGCATCGCGCTCGGCTACACCAACAGCTGCCTCAACCCAGTGCTCTACGCCTTCCTGGACGAGAACTTCAAGCGCTGTTTCAGGGAGTTCTGCGTTCCCAGTCCATCCGTGCTGGACCTCCAGAACTCCACACGCACCAGGAACCCCCAGCGCGAGGGCCAGTCCAGCGGCCACACGGTAGACAGGACGAATCAGCAGGTATGACTAGTCCTGGAAATGTCATCACTGGAGTCCCGCTGCCAGCCCAGTGTTGACATGAGCTCGGATGTCACGCAGATCACCACGGGTGTTTAACACCTTCACCTATAGGAACTGCGGTAGGTTGAACCATCTTGCTAGGCCTCCTCACAATTTCAGACTGTTGAAGTAGATTTCAGTGTGAAATACAACACATACTAGATTACTGACCCCAAATGACCCCAATAAGCTGAGCTTATTTCACTATCTGTGATGTTCACAGCCACGCATCTGATCCGCATCCATTAGGTTAGTCCAGCATTCAAGAACTGTATTTATGTACTTAGAGTTGCATCTAAAGTCCCCTTAACATGGAAATGTTACTTAAAATGCTATAAGAATAATTATTTTGTAACTGATAGCACAGTTTTATTTGTAGAAAGAAGAAAATGTAAGAATTTATTTAGGATCACAGAAAATGTAAATTATGTATTTAACATAAAATATTCAACCTTTATCTGTCTCTGCCTTAAATCATACAGTATTTCAGTTTTCACTTGTTTTCATGGCCAGCAAAGCAATTTGGTTAAGCTGTCTTGTTTAGTTATGTTCCTTTGAAGTGATTGAAATTAATCATGAAATGACTGTTAGATGTGACGTGCGCTCTGTTTCTCTGATTTACCATGGACTTCATAGAAATGCCGAACACAATAACAAAAACGCTTCTTGCAACAATGGCTAATTTTCATGCTTCGGTGGTGACAAATGTATTGTGCTTGTGCTCTGATGCAAATCTCTTGTACTAATGTAAATGTCTAATGTAATTGTCTGATTGTCACTCACACCAAGACACTCTGTCTGAAAAAAGGAAATGTTTTACGCTCTAAAATACCTTGAAGATCTATGTGCAAGTGTTTCTGTAAGTTTTTATATACTGTATGCAGCATTATAAATAAATCATTCACACTAGAATGGATGTTTGTAGTGAGATGGCAGTGAATAATTAGAATTGATTAGAAAGTTATGCAACACCACATGTTTTGCGTTGGTCTTTAATTGTTGTGGCTCTGACAAATTAATCAGTGTGAAATGACGGGCGAGTAATATGCCTTAAAGGGATAGTTCACCCAAAAATGAAAATTCTGCCATTAATTATTCACATAAACCCATAAGACATTAAGACACATTCATCTTTGGAACGCAAATTAAGATATTTTTGATGGAATCCCAAAACTTTCTGACTTCTCATAGACAGCAACACAACTCCCACGTTAGGCCCAGAGTGCTGGATTAAAAACAACCCAACTTGAGTAATTTGGCAACCCAGCACTGGGTAAATATTGGACAGAACACAAGCTGGTTGGGTTAAATGTTTTTACCCAACATGCTGGGTTGTTATTTAAGTCAACTGTTGTTTAAAAATTATTATGTTGCTGGTTTAAAATGGGCTGGAAATTTAAATTCACACCAAATTATGGAGGCAACAGCATGTTTATATGCACATAGATTTCACAGCAGGTTGGTCTTGTCGATTCATTGCAATAACCAACAAACAGTTAAATGATAATGGATTTTTGCAGAAATCACCGCACCTTAATATAACATCTCACATTTTTGAGGTACTCAGCTTTTCAGATACAGTGTTACTGTAACTACATTTTTCAAATCAAAATCTCGAACATCTCTCTTAACAGCATCTTATTAGTAAGAAAGCGAGTCCTCTTTGAAAAGACAAAATATAAGACTACTCCAGCTGTTTTCAGTTATTACCAGGATCTCTTATCTAGTTTGAGACCCATGCCAGCTGTAGGGGACCAATAATTTGGTTCTGTAATACTTTGAAATCAAATAATGATGGCCTTTGAGCTGCCATTTCAGTCATTTTGTAGCAGAGTTTCCCCCCACATGCAGTCTTGCTGCAACACCCCGGGGAAATTAAGGAACAGAGAGCTAGTATGTTCAGGACTGCTCAACACATAACCTAAGGCGCGAGAAACAGCGGAGCGGTGGAGAGCAGACTAGAGGGGGGCGGCAGTCGTTCGGGGTCATCACTGCAGTTCTCATTTAACTGCGGCTTTAGGGTGCAGGATACGTACAACAATGCGAGACTGTTTCTTTTCCGTAGCAGATATGATAACGTATTAAATCTAATCAAGACGGAATCCATAACATGAGACCATGAATGTTTGCTCAAAGTTGATTGCTCCATGTGTAGGAACCAAAGCTTTATGTCTGCTCATCTACTCTTTTCATTCCTCCCACTAGCTTTGCTGAATACAGCATAATTAAAGTTTGACATGAATTCTATAGACTGCAGAGGAAGAAAGTGCACTGGAGCTTTAATGAAACTTGAGGTAATAAAGATTGGGGCTGTAGTAATCTTGTCCATTAAACCTGGTCTAATTAATTCTAAAATGGCTCAAAGTGTGAAAGAGCTTACACACTCCAAATGAAGAACACCTTGCTTACTTTGCCCGAAACATTTTAATAGACTGATCGCCCTTGCGTCTTCAAATTAGAGTAGTAATGCAGTCAAACCATAAAATAAAGCTAAAGAATTGACTGCCTCCAAGTCATGTTTGACTTAACTTACTGGTTGCCTAATTAGAAGAAACTAAAGCCGTAGTATTGTGCTTTCCTGTCCACTGCGAATTTAAAATGTAATCAATAATGGCAATAATGGCAACAATTAAAGAAGAAGGTCACTTCCTAAATAAATATTCACATATAATGTACTCACCCCCTTGTCATCCAAGATATTCACGTCTTTTTTTCTTCAGTAGCAAAGAAATTATGTTTTTTGAGGAAAACATTTCAGGATTTTTCTCCACATAATGGACTGGTATGGTGACCCAATTTTGAACTTCCAACATGCAGTTTAAATGCGGCTTCAAACAATCCCAAATGCGGTGGTAAACAATCCCAGCCAAGAAAGAAGGGTCTTATCTAGCGAAACGATCAGTTATTTTCATTAAAGGGAATCATTCATGATCCAGCTTCACTTACAGCAGAAGTGAGTTTAAGGGTTTTTTTATAAATCTTTGTGATCGCCTTTCCGAATAATGTGCTAGTTAAAAAGTTTAGCGGCTAAACGCAGCTAAAGTAAACAGGCTCGTCTCTCCACAGAGAGAAGAGAGGGGCGGGGCATCGGATGACCCCTTTAAAGGCATAGTTCACTACAAAATGAAAAACCTGTCATCATTTAAAAATATCTCTTGTGTTCCGCAGAAGAAAGAAAGTCGGTTTTAGAACGACATGAGGGTGAGTAATGATGACAGAAAATTCATTTTTGGGTGAACTGTTCCTTTAAGAACAGAAGGACACCTATTCCAAAGCAACACACTCATGGCAATTCATAACTGTTTGACATTTTGGTAAATATTTCTTATCTTACGTTTTCAATTTGCTTATGTCCCCAACATCTTTTATGCGTAGCGTTCTTCTAAAACCTCAAATTGTGCGTGTTGTGTCTTCTAAAACCTCAAATTGTGTTTTCTCATGAGACCGGATAGTCTGCATCCTGCATACTGGAGACTTTTCCCTCTCCAAACGTGGTGCAGTGTGCTGCTAAAATTAATGAGGCTGTCAAAAAGCTAAAGACTGGTGATTTTCACACCCTCTACCATATGTCATTGTGAGGACAAAAGAAAAGCTGTTGACTTTGTGCCAATAATGACTATTTTTAATGTGCGTTTCGCAGCATCACATATCCATGGATGCCTCTGACACCTGGTTCTATTAAAGGACAAGTGCTCTTATAAGCCTCTGCTCTTATCTCTCCTTTCTGAAAAATTCACACAATACATTGGTGGTTCAAAGAGAAAAATATTATTGTGATCGGCAACACAGAGCTCAAGTGTTTTTATAGCAGATGCTTGTACCGTATATGAGAAAGCACACATTTCGGAGATAGCACATACTCATTGCATCGATGTGCATGCTTTCATCTGGAAGATGTGTTTGTTAGACTATTTACTGATGCACAATACATTCCTAATATGTTTCCTGTCAGATGTTACATTTATATGAGGGACAGAAAAACATGAGTGGCAGAAGTGAGATTACTCATGTCATTTCCTCTAAATTGCATTAATGAGACAAAACGAAACCCAGCGTCTGATTCCATTTATGTCTCACACTCATTTTTTAAATGATTTTAAGATCAAGATTCTCAATTATCCTCATGAGATCTGCTTACTTCCTTCACAAAAGAGCATCTGTGTGATATGACCAACATAATTTCAATATTTCAATGATAATAACTGGAAGTAAAGCCATTTGTGATCTATGAAGTTGTTAAAGTATGATATATGTTTTGGTTGAAGCCATCAGTCTGAATTATTTCAACTTATTTTTTTTTAATAATCAGGTTTAAAAATTAGGGGTTAAAAATAACATTACCCATCATTCCGCAAAAAAAAAAAAAACAGCATCTACACCAATCAGAGAATCGAAACAAGTAATTTGTGCCATAAGCATGCTATAGTGCCCGTCTACTTTCAAATGGCGTAATCTACTCAATATCCCTTTGTCTTTGTGTCCAATTAAAGTTTGTAGTGTTTATATTCACCTCACAGCTAGTTGGTTTGGTTAATGGCTTGTAACTCTAATAAAAGAGGGGAAAATACTTGACTAAGGCCAGTAAAACTGGACATCTTACTGTTGTTTGTTGTAACATAACTGTGGTAATCATATTGCTTGAATAACTCTGAGGGCTTTTCATATCAATGTAAATTAAAGTACCTCTAAAATGGTATCGCTATAACTACCAGCTATAATAAATTAAATTGGCCATATTGGCAGCACTGAACATAAACAATGCCACTGAACCGAACAGAATTCACAAATTTAGCTGATTACTGCTGCTGAAAATGGTCAATTATTGTCATGTTTTGGACTGTACTAATCGGTCAGACCGGGACAAACATTTGGAGTACTATAGACTGCCAAAAAAAATATTAAATCAAGGGGAAGAGTGCAAAAAAACTGTCTGAGGAACAAAAGGTGTTTGTGCTTGGACAAACCGAACCAGGATTTCCAGGACAAGAGTCTTGACAACATTCATGTTTGCTCTTATCATTTCCAGTCAGGTAGGTGAAATATTAGGCTAATATCTACGGTTCTAAATTCTAATTAATACGGTTCATATGTATCTTTACCACCTATTAACTTTAGTTTGTCAAAATATTGTGCTCTTTCCTGTTTACTAAGTCCTTCTTTATATGATTTAGCAACTTCCACACATTCCCATGGTTTAGACAGCGTAAATTAGCAGAAAAACACATTCAATAGTACATTAACCGTGCAATCAACGCTGTTGTTTACATCAAGTATCGCCAATACGACCACGCATCCGGGTAACTGACCAGGTAGTGACATAAGTGCAAACCCTCTATTAATTTTAATATAGGCTAAAGGCTTTATGATGAGCCTTTGTCAGATGTCTGTAAGGAGTCCAGTGTTAAAGTGTTACATTGTAGCCTAGAAAATCTACAGAAAAACAAATAATAATTGAAATAAATATACCAAATAATTAACTTAATATTGTTGAAATATTCATCCTGTTGCTGGGCCAACAGTTTTCTGCCCCTTCACATTTCTTCCTAGTGGAGTCTTTACGATAATAAAGTGAGGTGATATAATTTAAACTCAAATCAACATTTCTTGTTCATGTAGCCGTGTAATAAGCTGATTATATAGTCAGTCGACAGCACAAAAATAAATTCCTTCGCAGTGATCATGACTTACCACGCCTGCGGTTCATCCGAGCGGAACTCTTGTCTACGCCAATGTTTTCCACACCGACGGATATCGGAGTAACTCCTTCCGCTCCGGTTGCAGGCAGCCTGTTTTCACGCACAGCTGCTAAGCTAACAACACTGAGAACTGTTAAAGAAGCCATTCATTTACTTTCCTTACATTTTACTCCGTTTTACTGTAGGTAAGTACAATTATATGTGCAAACAATGACCAATTACAGTATCGTTGTTTGAAGAGATATTTGATTTGAAAGAATGTTTAACCGTTCAGCTGTATTAGCTTAATGGTAACTAGTTCGCTAAGTAAATATAACGTTACTCAATGTCCACAAAGAAGTACAAGCTGATGGTTTACATTTATTCTATTGTTTTTCTTTACTACAAGACTTTTTGCTTCTCGGCTTTGCGAGTAAGTTAGCTGTTCGTTATGTAAGCTATTTCTTACTGTACTTTTAAATGTTTCTCCTCTTTAAATACAGTCTTTAACTTTCTGTGTGTGTGTGTGTGTGTGTGTGTGTGTGTGTGTGTGTATAAACACATTTAATATAAAAATTGCATTAAATACGTCTTTAGTGAAGATCTGATTCAAAAGCAAGAAGAATAGTAATAAATCTATTTGTATATCTCAGAAGGGCTGTAAGTTATTGTTTTTCTTTCTTTTTGTCAGGAATACACATAGTTGAAGATGACTGACCGTTACAACATCCACAGTCAGCTGGAGCATCTGCAGTCAAAGTACATTGGCACGGGCCACGCTGACACCAGCAAATGGGAATGGCTGGTTAACCAGCACCGAGACTCATATTGCTCCTACATGGGCCATTTCGACCTTCTTAATTACTTCGCCATCGCTGAGAACGAGAGCAAGGCTCGGGTCCGCTTTAACTTGATGGAAAAGATGCTGCAGCCGTGTGGTCCGCCAGCTGACAAACCTGAAGATGCTTAGGGCCGTTTTGACTCTGGATGTTTTCTGTTCATTCAGTGCTGGGAGATCAAATATAGAGACCCTGGACACATGGGGGGTTGTGGGTGCTCTTTGAATCCTCTTGTTTGTGAACCAGTCAATGTTTTTTTTTTTTTTTTTTAATGCTTCTTTTTTGTGGCATTTTGTATAGATTGTTGAACCACATGTGTCTTTGAAGAAAATAAATTTGATACCCTATCACAAATGCATTAATTGTATTATTATTATTATTATTATTATTATTATTATTCATTATTTTTATATTACAAACTATTTTTAAAAATAAAATGAATAATTTTATTTAGCAAGGATCAAACGTGACAGAAAAGACTATCATTAAGTTACAAAAAATGCTTCAAATTGTTATTTAGATATTTCTAACTGTAAGTTTATCATTGTAAAAAACATCAAGAGGCATTTGTGTACCTCAAATTTATAGTAATGTAGTGTAACTGACTCTCATGTATATTTTACAGCATTAGCTGAGATTTTTTTTTCTTAGAGAAAATTTGCCACATGCTGTACATGATATATATCCAAAATAATCATTATTGAATCAAATAGGAAATCAAATTGCAAACAAGTGATTTAGAATCGAACGGAAATGTAAAATTTGTGTCAATACCCATAGGGTGCTATACTGAAAAAATAAAACCTTGGAGTTAGACAAATGAAACCACATTTTTGTATCTTGTACTTGTACATGTACTAAGCAACAGAGCTATGCTTTGATTCAACCTCCCAACTTTTCTATTTTTTTTTTTTTTTTTCAAAATTTGCTTTTTACCTTGACATCACTTATTTTGAAATCACAATCAAGATGTTTTTAACATTTCAAAACTCATTCTTGTGTTAGCAGACAGATTACATTTTCGCAATGGCACGGCCTGTTACACTAGTTAAAATAGCTTATTTCTATGGATTTAAGCATTCTTTAAAACATTTGGGATAATCTAAGTACATAAGTCTGTAAAATATATAACACTGTTTTAGTGGTTTTTGGATATTTTAATCAAAAAATGTTACATATTGTGCCTTTAAGTGTTGCTTTTGATAAAACAAGCTCTTTTTCATCATTTCATCCATTTTACTGCTTATGAACGATTGAACCCTTCTCTGTGGACACTGGTTTGATGTAGTGAGAAGACAATAAGTGTCATAGATTTGATGTAGTAATAATAATATTTAATTAAAGGGGATAACTGTGTTAAATACATTATTTATTATTAATCCCTTATAACATTTACAATTGAAAACATTTTCATTTTTAAACCTAACGGCAGTTACAATTACCGGACATGTTTTGTCCCATTTCTCAAGAATCAGTGACTTGCTAACAACCGATGTTATGTAATGTAGTATGTTAACATTCTTGGAAGTTACTATTATTATTAACAAAGTTAGTTATCTTTATCTTTAAATAATAACAGTTTGTGTGGAGCAGCATTTACTGTGAACGGAGCCGCTCTGAGACGCATGTAAATAAAGCCCATATTTTAAACCTGCATCGCATATATTCATTTAATTGATTCGTAGCATTTTTGAATTCACAATAGCATTACACTGTAACCCCCCTCCCCACCAAACACAATTTATTGAGTCAACTTAAAATAATTTGTTACCCTGCTGCCTCGAAATTTTAAGTTCAGTAAGTTTAGTTGTACTAAGTGAGATATAGAGTTGATATTTGAGTTGACTAAAAAAAAAAATTGGTTTGATCAATCTAAACGCTGGGCTTGTTACCCAGCTGCCTTAAAATTTTAAGTTGAATCAACTCAAATGTCTAAGTTGTCACTTAGTACAACTTAACATTTTAAGTTGACAGAACTTAAAATTTTAAGCCATCCAGGTAGCAAATTATTTTAGGCTGACTCAACAAATTGTTTTTTACAGTGTATGCTTTATTATGATTATTAAATGGGTTTAAGATACCCTTAACGCGGGTTTTAGGACAAATTTAATGAAAGGTTTTGATCCACTTCAAATGTTAAATTGAATAATAATAATAATTAAAAAAAAAACAGCTAAAACCAGCCTAAACTGGTTGGCTGGTCTTAGCTGGTTTAAGCTGGAAGTAGCTGGGTTTAGCTGGTCTCCCAGCCTGGCCAACTAAGGAAGTGGCCAAAACCCCTCTAAAATCAGCCTGCTGACCAGCTAAGACCAGGCTGGATGACCAGCTGTTTTTTTTTTTCAGCACAGAGTGCAGCAAATTATAGGATGCTCGACTAAAATGATCTCAAAGGCTTTAAAATGACAACAAACCTGAAACACATGGAAGAAAACATGCTTTAACTACTGTTAAAATGGATCAAAGAATAGTCAGAATGGCAGATCCAGCCAATCATCACATCCAAAAAGATCAAAGATGATCTAAAATGACCTGTAAGCACTGTTACAGTCACAAGATGTTTGATCGAAGCTAAGCTATCAGCAAGAAGCCCCCATAAAGCACCACTGTTAAAAAAAAAAAGACGTGCAGAATCAGTTAAAATTTGTCATGACATATTCTATGGACTGATGAGAGTAAAATTGTTTTTTTGGGGATGTAGTATGTCAGACGACCCCCAAGTACTGAATTCAAGCCTCAGTACAAAGAGATTTACTAAGTAATTCACTTTCAGTGTGAAATCAGATCCATTTACATGATCCTGAGATTAAAAAGTATGGAAAGCTGCATCGATTTGTTTTGGCATACTGCTCATTTAAAGGAAAACCAAGCGAGTACATAAAAAGGATTGGATTTTTCCAATGTTTGTCTGATAAATCACTGCAGAGGAAATTTCGCATCACCATGACTTCACTGATAAGAGATTTGCAGCGTTTGAGCGTGGCAGTCAGCGGTTGCCACTAGCATAGCAGGGCAAATCCTCGCCAGCTGGCCACACAGTTTGACTTATTCATACAACAGAGTCATTTCTGCTGTGTCAGGATCAGGAATAACATACTGGCACAGCAGATCACCGGCTGAGGTCATGCTGAAGCTCACCAGCTATTTTTATTTTTAAATGAAGAATAATGCTGAATTAAGCTGTTGAAGAGCACAGAAAGATTCTACAGAAGGAATCATGTATTAATACACTGCAGCTGAGCAGATGGTCAGTTTTATTTTTCATTTTTTGGGGCGGGGGTTGAAGGCAGCAACAAACAGCCCTTTCAGTCATTCATTACCTTCCTACAGCTTGAGCTCTTCTTTCAAACACTTTGTCGCTCTGAGAAAATAGCACCTGGACGGGCCACACAAAAAGGTCATTGAGCAAACATTTAACGTCCTTCAGCGGCTGACGCTAACCTTGACAGGATGCATTTACAGACGTGGCCATTGCTATTTAGTCAACCATAAAGCCATCACCAACATCTCTGATGGTAAAAACTCAAATAGCTGTCATTTTAAAGCGGAAAAGCTCTACGTATGAGCAAAGAAAAAGCTGTCGCGTGCTCGCTAAGTCTTAAGTCAGCTTGTGCCTAAATGTGATTATAGATTAAAGGTCATTTTGTTCCAGCGAGTCATTTATGCACAATTAACTTTGAAAATCTGCCTGTCATGCTGTAATTCAATATAAGATCATAAAGGTTTCAATTTAAAACGTTCTGTATGAGTACATATCTATGATTAAATATGTGAGAACAGATGCCGGTACCATCTGATTAGAGGCACAAGCAACTGGAGAAGAAAAACAAGTTAAAACAAGCATGAAATCAAATGGAGTGCACTTGGCGCCTGTGACGACAGCACGGGTCATGTCTAAAAGGACTTGATGGGAAAGGTGTGACTGGCCGACATATACAATATTTGCTCTGTATGTGTATACATAGCAGTTCCTCTTACCAAAATGTGTCCTTTAACTGTACATCGAACATGCACCATAGAATCAAAGTCGGCTTCTTGCAGATGGATCATTACAGATCTGCAGTTAGAGTGCAAACACATATGTCGATATTAAGGCGAAGCCACAATACATGACCGTGCAGTGCGTCACCGGGAAAACGGTTCAAGAACACAGCTGACTCGTTCAATTCTCTTACGCACAAAGATTTCCTGGACGGCATCCAGTATTTACAATAATAGCAAGTGTCTGATTGATCATTTACAATAATGACATGTTAATACAATCATTTTGACTTAATATCAATATCTCTGGCCACTGCAGGATGCCGACCTACTGTAGAAATGTAACCAGTAGAGATGCGTTAAAACGGCTTTATTTGTATGCCAGTACACCTAAAATCAAAGATAATAATGAAACCTGCTCATTTTTTTTTTAGGAATTCTCTTCCTTCGTTTTCCCCAAATTAGTTTTGCGGTTGATGGTACCATGAAAGAAAACCAGCCAGATGTCCTTGTGTCCTTTGATTCGTTTGTCAAACATTCTGTAAAACAAGTGCACTCATGATGTTTGGATTCTCAATCCATTATCTTCATTAAGCACAATAACAAACAAAAGCAACAGTGATTAGAGAGATCAGAGATGTAAAAGAGATAACTGAAGAGTAAGCAAATGAAATGTGTGTAGATATATAGTTGTGTTCTAAAAATAGCAGTACAACATCAGTAACCTGATAAACTACTGTTGTTAGCAGTAGTAGTATTTCTGCATTGCAAATACAGTGCTTTGCAAAAGTATTCATACCCCTTCATTCCCCCCCCCCACATTTTATGTTGCAGCCTTATGTTAAACTGCTTTAACTTTTTCTCCACATCAGTCTACACTCCATACACCATAATGACAAAGCAAAAACCGGTTTGTAACAACTTTGCAAATTTATTAGAAATAAAAAACTTAAATGATTCCATTGCATAAGTATTCATACTTTTTTTCTGAGACACTTGAAATTGAGCTCAGGAGCATTTATATAGCCTTGAAATACCTTAAGGAAAACCCAGCATAGAGCATTCAGGACCTCAGACTGGACAGAAGATTCAGCATCCAACAGGACAGTGATCCTAAGCTCAAAGCAAGAGTGGCTTAAAGACAACTCCCTGGGCTTGAACCCAATCAAACATTTCTAGCACCCATTCAAGTAGACAGAGCTGCAGAGGTGAAGAGGTGAGGAGAAGAATGGCAGATAATTGCCAAATGCAGATGTGCAAAGCTTGTCGCATCATACCTAAAAAGACTTGAGGCTGTAAAGGTGTTTTCACTAAGTGCCGCATTAAGGGTATGAATAATTATGCAATGTACTTATTTAAGTTTTCTAATTTTAATACATTTGCAAAGTTGTCACAAACCTGTTTTTTGCTTTGTCATTATGGTGTATGGAGTGTAGATTGATGTGGGGAAAAAAAAGTAATTTAAAGCAGTTTAACATTAGGCTGTAACATAAAATAAGATAGAAAAAAAATTGAAGGGGTATGAATACTTTCGCAAGGCACTATAATTGACTTATGGAGTAACTGACTAATGCATTGGAAGAGCAGTGAGGAGTTTATTTGGAGAATTCAATCATTTTGTGAAAAAAAAAACAGGCGTTAATTGTCCTTTAATAAGGACACATTGTTTTAAAATGTATTTCCTTCTGAATTGCGAAGTAAAATGGGCCATTCCAAACATTGTTCGGAAGAGCAACAAATTATAGAATGCTTGGCATGCAGTTTCTGAAAAAAAAGGCTCACAGGAACTGTGGAACATAGTTTGTTCATCCTGGGCTCAAATACCTGCTTCTAGGTGCCAGAAGTTGGTTGGCCTGTGCAGCGCAGATGCTCAACAGTTATCAAAAGCAATGGTTATGCAACTAAATGTTCAGTAACTTTAAAATTTTAAAAGCAATTTAAAATTGAAAGTTTAAAAAGAGTCTTTAGTTTATAAGTATTTGAGTTTGACGAGAAAAGTGTCAACACTACTACTTTTTTTTTTTAGATTGATAACAAATTAAAGAAGTCCACTTCCAGAACAAAAATTTACAGATAATGTACTACTCATCCCCTTGTCATCCAAAATGTTCATGTCTTCTTTCTTCAGTCGTAAAGAAATTATGTTTTTAGAGTAAAACACTTCAGCATTTTTCTCCATATAATGGACGTCTATGGTGCTCCGAGTCTGAACTTCCAGAATGCAGTTTAAATGCGGCTTCAAACGATACCAAATGCGGTTGTAAATGATCCCAGCTGAGGAAGAAGGGTCTTATCTAGCGAAACGATCGGTTATTTTCATAAAAATAATACAATTTATATACTTTTTAATGTCAAACGCTCGTCTTGTCTTGCTCTGCCTGGACTCAAGGGGTATGTCAAAAAACTCCCATCTCATGTTCTCCCTCAACTTCAAAATTGTCCTATATCGCCGTTTTACCTTTTTTGTTAAGGGTGTTTGATCTTTGCATGTTCACTTTGCAAAGACTGGGTCGGTACTTCTGCAGCGATGTAGGATGATTTTGAAATGATTTTTGAAGTTGAGGTTGAGGGAGAAAATACGATTGGAGTATTTCAACAAACTGTCTTGAGTCAGAATACACAGAGAGAGGGAGAACATGAGATGGGAGTTTTTCAACTGTCACGAACCGGAAAAAACAGAATTCAAGCAGAGCAAGACAAGATGAGTGTTTGAGATTCAAAAGTTGAATTGTATTTTTTCAAATGAAAACAACCGATCCTTTCGCTAGATAAGACCCTTCTTCCTTGGCTGGGATTGTTTTACAACTGCATTTAGGATCGTTTGAAGCCACATTTAAACTGCATTTTGGAAGTTTAACCTTGGGGCACCATAGCAGTCCATTATATGGAGAAAAATCCTAAAATGTTTTCCTTAAAAAACAATTTATTTACAACTGAAGAAAGAAACACATGAACATCTTGGATGACAAGGCGGTGAGTACATTATATGTAAACTAATGTTAATAAATAAACAAATAAATGAAAACTAAATGTACATGATTTCAAGATTAAATATATTATATATATTCAAGATGCATTTTGGTAAAAGAACAACCACATAATTCTCAAAAATGATTCCACTATTAAAAAAAATAAATAAATCACAAACAACTAAGACACAAATTTAATTAGAAAGACTGAAAATATGACCCTGTTAGATCTATTGCAAGATATATAAATATGAATAGATGTATTATTATACATTGTGGGAGTATGAAATTTAAATGTGTGCACTAATCTATAATCCACTAATGCATTTAATAAAAGACAATGGTTTTTCCTTGCATAAACAGCCATGACACTTGCATAAATGTGATTTAAAATGGTCCATTAAGGTAATTTCTCTTATGTACATTGAAAGTTTAACAACCTAAATAACTAAATAAAACATATAGAACGATAAAAGCAATTAAATACATTCTGCATCTTTAAATGCGTATCTCAAAGAAAGAAATCAAGCCGATATACTGCAATATACTGGATGTATTCACATATATCATACACAGACTGTACAACTGATTTGAAATAATTTACGTTTCCCCAATTTCTAACTACATGAAAAAACAAACAACCTCAAAACTGGACATGAGTGAGCGTCCAGCAAATTCTGCCTGTGACATACAATCATATATTATATAGAGCACCAAAATGTGCAATAATGCAATACAGACATTCTATAATAGACTAAAATAATGGACTAGAAGCCCTTTCCAATTTGAGTTAAAACTACCGTTTCACTAACTTATATTGCTTGCCACATCTTGTATATGGTCGACACCAACATACTCAATAAAACCCACCAAGTTTATGTACAACCTAAAAGCCAAATCAATGAAATGCTAGCTTAAACTTTGGAAAAACTGTGATAATGTTGGGGGAAACTAAAATACAAGGTATATAAACATGAATTATGTCATAAACATATGATGATAGACTTTCTGAACAGCAATTACAGATATGTTACAACATGACCACATATATATCAAGTAATCAGATGTTTTTTGGGAAAACAAAACAACACTGTCAAGGCACAACATAAATCTGATTACATTCTATTATATTGAGGACATATTAATCTGGATACAGAGTAATAATGGCAGTAATAAATCTGGACATTACAATGCCCAAATAGACCTCAATATCCATGTAATATACACTGAACCAGATACATGATCTTATAAAATGTGTTTTTTTTTTTCACATGCATGGATATTCATAGATATAACTGGACTCTGCACGAATACTGCAAGAAATATGTAATATATACAAAACAAAACAAAACAAAAAAGATCCTCAGAGCTGCACGCAGCAACAACGTGAGCCGCTGATGAGTCACTGCACGCTCTTCAATGTTTCACACCGCTGTGCTTAACCTTGAGAGAATATCAGGGACACTTTAAATTAAAAGAGTGCAAGTCTTGTCCTTAGTGTGTGCAAAAACATTACAGATATGAAAAAAACGTGTCAGAACCATTGCATTGCTTTATCTCGTTTGAAGGTCCCTCTCTCTCCGTTTCCGTTCGCAATGGCATTCCAGGCCCATCTTTAGCCGCGCTGTAGCCCTCTAGTGGCTGAAAGCAAGAACCAAAGTACAGCCGGTGCCAGAGAAGAGCCGGCTGCCGCAGGGAGCCAGTCTGTTAGCCTCCCGGCAGGAAGCATGGCGAAGAGACAGGAAGAGAGAGCCTCGAATTTGCGGCCGTCCAGCACCCCCACCAACCAGGCACTGCCTCAGGGCCGATGAAACCTGCCACAAAACAGTGAGCAGACGCTAGTTTAGCAGCGATGCCAGCAGACGGGATGCAGAACAGATCTGAGCAATATTTAGAGGAAACGAGGCAGTGGAAAGAGCAGCTGATGGGATCGTTTTTTTTTTTAAATCAACTGCGAGTCTATTAACATGGCGCTTGATGAATCAAGACCCCTGCCAGATACATGACAGCAAAATAATTGCACTTTGTCTATGCATTTCCAGCAGTTTGACCCATTTAGGGTGATCTGCAAAACGACTGATCACAGACACAGTGCTATGGAGGCAGCATCATGTAACTTTTTGCTATATTTCACAGTTAATGTACATTACACTCACAGTACACCTTAGGACCTTAAAGGGACAGTTCACCCAGAAATGAAAAATCTGTCATTACTCACTCACCCTCATGTCGTCCCAAACCCATAAGACCGTCGTTCATCTTCAGAAAACAAATTAAGATATTTTTGATGACATACGAGAGCTTACTGACCCGTTCAAGGCCCAGAAAGGTAGTAAGGACATTGTTAAAATAGTCCATGTAACCATCAGTGGTTCAGCCTGAATTTTTGAAGCTAGGAGAATACACAAATAACGACTTTATTCAACAATTTCTTCTCTTTAGTTATGTTGCTGTCTATGCAGGGTCAGAAAGCTCTTGGATTTCATCAAAAACATCTTAATTTGTGTTCTGAAGATGAACAAGAGTCTTATGGGTTTAGAAGAACATGTGCGTGAGTAATTCATAACAGAATTTTCATTTTTGGGGTGAACTAGCCCTTTAAGAGGATATGAGAATGCTTCCTGTGGGAACGGCCACTTTCTATCTTTATAGATCGAAGAAAAACTGCGGTGGCCTGTATAGGTCAGTGCAAGGCTAATGTTCAATTATTATGGAAATAAAACATTATACTGACTGAAGCCCTTTTGTAATGTCTATTCAGTGCTTCACTTATCTCTTATGTTTTTACTTTACTTATGTTTTAAATTCATCCGCCTTTGACCAGGTTGCTAGTGCACAAACATACCTGGTAAACTGTTTGCTTTCTTCATGGACTTCCATTTCTTTGCTTTTAAATTCATTAAGTTCTTTACGTATAGCAGCCTAGGACAGGAAAAAAGATAGGTCATTAGTGATGATGACAACTGAAAGGTTTTAAATTAAATACTTTTGAAAACAACACAAACTAAAAACAGTTTTTATAATAGACTATTTAGGATTGGTAAGACTTGTTTCTTTCTTCTATTTTATCATATTTTAAAATGTAATTTATTCCTGTGATGTCAGCTGAATTTTCAGCAGTCATTATTCCAGTCTTCAGCGTATTTAATGAAAATGCCTTTTTTTTTTTTTTACTCTGGAACACTTGTACATGTATTTTGTACATGAAAATGGGACCATGGGCTGTCAAACTGCCAAAAAAGGCCTATAAATACTCTATAAAACAACATGATTTTCTGTGTTCAACAGCAGAGGTAACAGGTTTAGATCGATATGAGGGTAAATATTTACACAATTTTCAATTTTGTTTAGACTAAACTACTCCCTTTTTGGAAAAACCATTAAAGCATTATATATATATATATATATATATAAAACGATAAATTAAACGTAAAAATAGTTTTCATTTGTGTTTTAGTGCAGTTTAATGTCACTATAAAGATATCATCTACATATTTTTTAATCATCTGTTATTTAAAATGAAAAAATCCTACTATTCATCAAACTTGATCATAAGTTGCCATGGTGTATGTGCATATGCGGCATTTGTGAGGCAAGAATATATTGAGAATTCAATATAGCACAGCATTCACAACGTAAGCGACGGTAAGAGAGAGGACTGGCTTACTTTGTCTGCAGGGGTTAACCTGGTCCAGGGCTTGTCAGCACGGCGATCATAGTCTTTAGCTTCCGTGACCTCCACGTATTCATTGAACCGCAAAATTCTCCGTGCCACCAGCTCTGCAACTGTGGGCCGGACGCTGAGCTACAGACACAGAGCAATTCCTCGAGTCACATTTCAATGAAAATGTCAAACTAAATTTCTTCTTTGATAATAAAGCCAGTTGGATGTGACTGACTTTACTAGTAAAAATATTTAGAGATGGTTTCTAAACCTGCAGTCATTTGTCTGAAAAGCACTGTCCATTATTCAACTAGAACAGGTCAATTTTGAGAAAATCTCTGTAACTGACTATTGAACCATTTTTATAGATCTGGTCGATTACGTCCCCTGTCCTAATTTTCTTCAAAATATAGGACATTAGCAGCAAACTAAATTAGAAGGCCATAATTAAAACGGTCAGACTTCCAGCCACTTCTGGCCACCACTCTCACAACACGTCAGGAACATAAATCTCTTTTATAGATTGTAATTAGGAGTTAGTAAGTGGGTTGTTGACACAACCAAATTAACATATAGCAGAGGAACATCTTAGAATATTAAGTTATGAATTCAAATACATCAAAATGTCAATTAGTCTTTGTGAAAGTGACGTATTGAGCTACTAGTCTCCTCATATTTTATTTTTCTTCCTTGTAAGGCCAGCAGATGGCGCGCAATGCCCCACAATCCCATATTTTCCACTAGATGATGTCACAGTGATGTTGATTAAATCACTAAATGATGATTCATAACCTCTGTTTCCACTGTATTTACTCAAGATTATTTTGGAAGGATTTAGAATTCTATATTAATAGAAAACTTGAGTGTATGATAAAAATTTGTATATTTGAAAATACATTTAATGATTATACAGAGAATGAAAATCAAAATGTTAAGAACAACATATTATAAATGTGTTTATTTTATTAGGAAAATACCATAAACATAAGAAGAAGTGGGCTTAATGTAAACCTAATTTTTTTTACATTTTATAAATGCTCTAAAAGCACTGATATTTATGTAATTTTCTTTCATTTCTTTTATCTCTTTCCTTCTCTTGTTTTTTTTTTTTACCCCTCTGGCAGCTAATGTTAATACAATAATACAAAGCATTAAAAAAAAGATTCACATCTTCTTGCAGCTTTATGCTAAAGTAACAGGTTATGAGTTATTTGAAATTAGCGCAATACATTAAACTTATACCTGTAATGTTTCAGTTTCTATGGAATCCCATTTCTGCCCCATAAGAAAAAATCATGCTTTGAGAAATCATAATTATGACGTAAGAAGTCAAAATGAGGAAATTTTTGTTTCAGAATTGTGACTTCCTGTCTCAATTTAGATTTGTCACAATTATGACTTTTCATCTTTTTATCTCATAATTGTGACTTCGTAATGACTATGATTTACCAAAGCATGTTTTTTGTTTTGTTTTTCTTTTTTCATATATTTCAACAAAAGATGACTGTACCTTTCTGGATAGTCTTCTTTTAATCTCCTGCTTGGCCTCTTGTTCTTCTTCCTCATTTTTCTCTAAAGAGATACAAAAAAGATATTTGTCAGCTTTTATCACTTACGACCGCTATTTGCTCTGAAATTGAAATACAACCTTTGACAATTATCACAAAACTCAGAATAAGACTTTACCACAACCAAGGTCACTCAAGACTAATCAAAATGTATTTAACAATGCTGATTATTTTAGTCGTTCTTGTCAGTAAATGATCATAATACAGTGAAAACCAGCAAAACACAACATTAAGTGGTAGAATCAAAACATGGTCAGTAATGAGTCCAAATCTTAATTGTGTAACATTAGCCAAACACTGAATTTGCCATGTCCCCATGAGAATTGCTTGAAGACTCATCTATCCTACACTGACCTCTTGATTATACCTTCTTTTAGTTTTCTATTCATAAGTCAACCTAAGAATTCAACTTGACACTGCACTTTTATGATATCTTCAATTATCAATATCTTATTTAATGTCTTTCTCACTTATTCTTCAGGAAACAATAATAATGACTTGTTTTATATTATAAATCTAGATTTGAGACATTCAAGCCCTCTAAGGGATGTCTGCTGCAAAGATCAATTATATCTCAGGTAAGCAGTGAGCTTTAGGCAACTCTTTGATGAATTGTTTACACCTGCCGGTTTGTCAGCATATAGCTTACAGCTTGTTAGAGCAGAGCTCCTTCATCACATTCCTAGCCTTCATCAATTATATCACATAAAACCAAGGCAACAGAAAAGGCAGAACGACAGGGGCTGAGACACACAGCGATGCCTGTAACTCAAATGTCTCTGCAACATCACAAGCAACAATAAGCAAGAACAAACATTAAAGCCCTAGGCATCCTAAACAAAGCAACTGTCTACAGACTATGAGATTGAGACATACGTTTTAGAATATTTCGCTGTTCAAGTTCTTCTGTGGTGGGCCTTTGGCTCAACCGTCTATGGGAGGAGGAAAACAAGAATCAGTCTGGGAGGAACCACAAAGACTATTGATGAATCTTTAGAGTGTGTTTTGCAAAGGAAAAAACAGACCCAAATTATACTTCTCAAGTCAGGTGTATCCAAACTTTTGACTGACAGTATATTGACTATCATAAATTGTCCAAAACAAAACAGCATGGTTTAATGTACCTCACTAGTTTACTGCCGATCTGCTGCCGTAGCTCCTGTCGCTCTGTCTCTGAGGTCCGTGGGAGAATGTTCTTCTCTTCTAGCTCCTTCTTGCTGGGCCTGTTACCAAGTTTGATGGCAAGCGTGTCCTTGCGGCGAATTTTGCTGGCAAGTGAGCCTACAAACAGAAAAATTAACAACACACTATGTGTGATATTCTTACCATATTGGTTATCGGGCCAAATATTAGAGTTATTTTAATGTATCATTATAGGTAAATGGATATACATCTGAGGTCAAAAGTTTACATGGACCTTGTAAAATGTTAATTATTTTACCAAAATAACAGGGATAACTGCATGTTATTTTTTTATTTAGTACTGACCTGAATAAGATAAGATTTTTCACATAAAGACGTTTACATGTAGTACACAAGAGTAAATAGTAGTTGAGTTTATACAAATAACCCCGTTCAAAAGTTTACATACGCTTGATTCTTAATACCGTTTTGTTACCTGAATGATACACAGCTGCGTTTTTTTGTTTAGTGATAGTAGTTCATGAGGCCCTTGTTTGTCCTGAACAGTTAAACTGCCCGCTGTTCTTCAGAAAAATCCTTCAGGTCCCACAAATTCTTTGGTTTTTCTGCATTTTTGTGTATTTGAACCCTTTCCAACAATGACTGTATGATTTTGAGATGCATCTTTTCATACTGAAGACAACCGAGGGAC
>JAHKKF010535099.1:6204-19224 GCA_019740295.1 Labeo calbasu | reverse complement strand
TTCATTATTACATCCAGCAACACAACACCTCAATCACTCAATCTGAGATATTCTTGTCTAACTTACATCCCTGCTCCGGCATCGAAACAATGGAGGTCAGACTGTTACAACTGACCTGAGGTAAGACGCTTACGTCAATCAACTATTGTGGGAGTGGCCTCACTGACAGGCATCTGGGAATGGCTCAATTTTTGTTTATAGTATTCAGCTGCAACTAAATGTTTTGCAATAATGAGACTCAGAGTAAATATGTTTGATATAATCTCATTGGAACTGAAATTGGGAATCGAAAAGAATCAGAATCAATAAGCAGATTTGGAATCGGAATCAGAATTGATCAAATTCAAACGACACCCAACCTCAGTAATGCCGTTAGTAACGCAGTTTATTTATAACACCGTTATTCCCGTTACTGGTCACCTGTTACCACCTACTGGCCAAACAATTTAACCTGCAGATAGCGTCACTGAAAAATTCTCGCTACAAAAAGACTGACAGTCCATCTTAAGCATGTGAACAGAAAAGAGCAGTGATACTGGTCCCAGTGCTATTGGACTAGAATGCAGCTTAGCCAATCAAATTTGAGAACCAAAAATAGAGCTTTTTAAAAGCTATTTAGGATACTTGATTCTCACTGATTAATTGCGGCATTAAGCAATCAAATACTTCTGAATAATGATCTTTGAAATGGTACACCACCTGTCACACCATATTGAGTATATGGAAGAGCACATTAAATAACATTTCTGTGAGCATGCAATGGTCAGGCAGTAGCCTGAGGTTCATTGCTACAGTGATTGCATCAGATGGATGCAAGGATGCCGAACGTTCTAATGCAACACCGACGGATAACTACTGCAATGTAAGCGAGCGGAACCAGCATGAATATCTCTCAGTATATTCCGAGCATGATCCGGGGCTCTAGTGGTATTCCGGTAACACAGCGAGTCTGACTTGAAAAATGCCAGGCAGCACTACGTGTTTGATGAGCACACTGCATGGTTCATTACCTGCATGATATAAACCCCTCAGCTGATAAACATCCCTCTTAACACTGCTGTTCAACATTGACAAATTAACAGATTTGAGATGTGGAAAATGTGTGCCTGAATCTTGCAGCATGCATATGATTAGCTGCATGGCCAGTTTTAACATGCAGTGAAGCTGACATTTCAGGGTTATTGTAGATGTTGCTTGTTCCTTCCTACAATTGAGTTGTAATAATACACAAGAGGTACACGGATCTCACAGAGGTAGATTTATAATGACAAAGACGTTTTCTACTTCTTGTCTCAACGCTGGGATTTGCATATTCTCAGGAAAAACTACTCAACATATTCATATATTCATGGTTCATATATCATAAAAAGCATTACCTTGAACATAAGATGCTTTTTGGCTCCGTGTTGCTAAATCAGGATTTTCCATCATCACACAATCTGCATTTTCTTTTAACAACCTGTCAAAAAAACAAAAACATTTGAGACTCGAATAGCGATGAACGTTTAACAGTACGTTTGCTGATTCTGTCAAATGTCTTCAAAAACTCATACCGTAGGTTTCTGACAAAACAAGGAATATATTGACTTGAAATACTCATGGGAGGTGTTATTAACACCCTGAGGGTGGAAATCCGCCATAGTTTTAGTGCAGTAATGGGGCGGAAATGAATCTGAAGACAGACCTGAGTGCTTGGAGGGGTCAGCAGGTGTTGGAGGACAACATCATGGCTGGGCCGAACAGGTGGTGGGTCTGCGTAGGTGGAATCCAATTTGGCACAGAGACCTGGAGCAGAGATTAAAGGGTGAAAGCAAGAGGACACTGTCAGCTTGACAGCAAGGACTGTTCCGCATGGGTCACAGCTAAACTTGAGATGAGAGGAATGCAGAAAACCAAAAACCTTTGGCGAACATTTGCTCGGTTAAACCCTGAGCAGTAAGCAATCTTCCTTGATTTTTGCCAGACATACTATTAATAAGGTAGGGAATGCTGTGCTATACAGTGCCATACAGTCCAGGCTAATGGGCATTGTTTGGTACAGCTTTCTGTTGGTCAGAGCAGCAAATCCACTTGACCAACTTGAACCTGTTGCGAAATATGCTATTAAGATGTCTCACCAGCATGTGAAACTCCCAGCTAAATGAAGTGGTTGAAAAAGAGATGAAACGACAGTAAGTTTTAATGTATTATTCAACACACCCACTGAAGTCCATTCATGTTTACTTCATGCTATAACTAGTAGTAAAGAGGAAACAACTAATCAGTTCACAGTTTCTGAAACATAAATTGCTGCACTTCCAAGAAACACACAGTAATGTTTTTTGTTCTCGTATGAATCAGTATTTTGTAACTAATCAGTCGAGTGAATAATTCAATTATTTAAAGCGAGGAGCACCAATCACAATCCAGGACAACAGCTATTAATTTTATGCAAAGTTCTGTTGTGAAACTCTAGATTGCGCGGACTGATAGGTTCTAATTAAATCTGATATAATCATGCTTATTCACATGTAGCTGATTGTTTTTTTTTTTTCACATCAGCAGCCAATAAGCTTGTTGCTCAACATTCAAATACTCATCTAGCGCTTGCTGTAGCAGTTGCAGCGCACTTCAGAAAACGTCCACCTCCCCAGCTCCACCTGTATACATGAGTCAAAAGTTTTTGAACTAAGATTTTTTCTCTGCTGCTCACCAAACCTAAATTTATTTGATCCAAAATATATCAAAAGCAGTAATATCGTGCAATATCTTAACTACTTAAAATAACTGCTTTCTATTTGAATATATTTATAATCTAATTTATTTCTGTGATCTTTACTACAGTCTTTAGTGTCACATGATTCCGCTGTAACATTACACATTATACCAAAAGCTTCGAGATTTTTTTTTTCTAGAAATTAATACTTTTATTTAGAAAGGATGCTTTAAATTGATCAAAAGTGATGATGAAGACATGTATAATGTTACAAGATATTTCTATTTCAGATAAATGCTGTTCTTCTGAACTTTCCATTCATCAAAGAAACCTGAAAAAAAAAATCTACTCAGCTATTTTCAACATAATAATAAATGTTTTTGAGCAGCAAATATGAATATTAAACTGATTTCTGAAGGATCACGAGACTGGAGTAATGATGCTAAAAATTCAGCTTTGAAATCGCAGAAATAAATTGCATTTTTAAATATATTCAAATAGAAAACAGCTATTTTAATTAGTAAACACATTTCTTTTTTTTTTTTACAGTTTTTTAATACTTGGGATCAGTAGGCATGGTGAGCAGAAGAGATTTCTCTAAAAAAAGAACATAAAAAAATTGTACTGTTCAAATACTTTTGACTGGTAGTGTAAATCTGCTGCGGAGTGATTTTATGTCTTATATTATGGGGTTATTTTATATATGTGACCCTGGACCACAAAACCAGTCGTAAGTAGCTTGGTATATTTGCAGCAATAGCAATGCATTGTATGGGTCAAAATGATTGAATTTTCTTTTCCTTTCTTCCAAAAATCATTAGAGTTATTAAGTAAAGATCATGTTCTATGAATATATTTTGTAAATGTCCTACCGTAAATATGTCAAATTAGTAATTTACATTGCTAATAACTTCATTTGGACAACTTTAAAGGCGATTTTCTCAATATTTGATTTTTGTGTACCCTCAGATTCCAGATAGTTGTATTTCAGCCAGATATTGTCCTATATACATCAATGGAAATCTTATTTATTCAGCATTCAGATGATGTATAAATTACAATTTCAAAAACTGACCCTTATGACTGGTTTTGTGGTCCATGGTCACATATGTTATATGTTATATGTTTAGTATTTCTTACATGCTCACAGCAGCATGTTTCTGAATGTATTGGCAGCAGCAAGCCTCTGTACTTGCTCTGCCACAGCAGCAGCATGCAGATCTACTCCACCAAGGCCAAACACATTAACATTGCCACGTATATTACCATGCAAAACTCTGAGAGTTGTTATGACAGAAATAATATAACAGAAAGTGTGCAGAGTATCAAACAACTGGCAATCAATTTCATGATCTGATGAAATCTTGAACATATTTCTGAAGGTTCAGTGTTGACTGGCAAGCAGAGCTGGCATCTCATCTAATGCCCACCCCCTCCTCTACATGTGCCGTATCTTCGCAGTTTGAGTGACAAGATTCACCTTGCCAAAGGATAAGAGTGTTAAACTTCACAAAACAGCTGTCACAGCAGCAGAAATTCTCACATTAGAAAAAAAAACATGATTACTATGAATTTTTTGTCACCTTTTTTAATCATCTCATTATTTTTGTTAAGAAATAAACAACAGCCTGAGTGTGCAAACACAATGAAGATTTTCAAACTGCTTTCATTTGTTTTGTGCTAATATAACTAGATTGTAAGCATTATGTTAAACCCTTGGAGCAAGCATTGGAGATTTCACCGGGTTATTATCCAGCTGATTATCTATCAGCTGTGCATTATTCAGATTATGAATGATAAATATACAAATTTCATGCTGATATAGTTACACTGTGCATGCATGCATACATTTTTCAAGACATTACAGCTCTGCTAGAAAAAAAAAGTTGGAAATGCAAAAGTTATGTTGTACAGTTCAAAAGTATGAGGTCAGTAGGATTTTTTTCATGTCTCCTATGCCAAGGCTGCATTTCTTTGATAAAAAAATGTTACCACAAAACCAGTCATAAGGGTCAATTTTCTGAAATTGAGATTTATACATCATGTGAAAGCTGAATAAGTAAGCTTTCCATTGATGTATGGTTTGTTAAAATAAGATAATATTTGGCTGAAATAAAGTTTTATGCAAAAGTTTGGGAACCCCTTGCAGAATCTGTGAAAATGTGAATAACTTTAACGAAATATCATACAAAATGCATGTTATTTTTTATTTAGTACTGTCCTGAGTAAGATATTTTACATAAAAGAGGTTTACATAGAGTCCACAAGACAAAAATAGCTGTAATTATTCAAAAAACCCGAAAAAGTTTGGAAACCGTTGGTTCTTAAAACTATGTGTGGTTACCTGGATGATCTTTGACTGTTTTTTTGTTTTGTGATGGTTGTTCATGAGTTCCTTGTTTGTTCTGAACAGTTAAACTGAGCACTGTTCTTCAGAAAAATCCTCTAGGTCCTACAGATTCTTCAGTTTTCCAGCATCTTTTGCATATTTGAAGCCTTTCCAGCAGTGACTGTATGATTTTGAGATCCATCTTTTCACACTGAGGACAACTGAGGGACTCAAACACAACTTTTAAAAAAAGGTTCGAATACTCACTGATGCTCCAGAAGGAAACACAATGCATTAAGAGCTGGGGGGTGAAAACTTTTGAACAGGATATAGATGTCCAAATTTGTCTTATTTTGTTGAAATATCATTTTTTTTCCCATTTAAAACTGCCCTTCGATAGCAACAGAAGATACGCGCATGTTTCCCAGAAGACAAATTAAGTACAATTTACAGTGATCTTCAAATTCAAAAAGTTTTCAACCCCCCACTCTTTAAACAAAAATAACCTGCATTTTGTATGATCTTTTTTTGTTTTGTTGAAATTATTCACATTTTCACAGATTCTGCAAGGGGTTCCCAAACCTTTGCATAAATCATAAAACTGAGAAAATCACCTTTAAAGTTGTCCTTTAAAGCTCTTAGCTATGCATATTACTAATCAAAAATTAAGTGTTGATATATTTACGGTAGGAAATTTACAAAATATCTTCATGGAACATGATACTTAATATCCTAATGATTTTTGGCATAAAAGAAAAATCAATCACTTTGACCCATACAACGTATTGTGGGCTATTGCTACATGACTTATAACTGGTTTTGTGTTCCAGGGTCACACATACAGTAAAAACAATACTGTAAAAACATACTATTTATTCCAGTGATGGCAAAGCCGAATTTTAAGCAGCATTTCACCAGGAATTGTATTCCTTTGAAGAATACAACATTCAAAAGAAGTGTTTATTTAAAATAGATTTTTTACGTACAAGTTTGAACAGTTTAACAGCATCCTTCATTTCTTTCTTGCTGACCCTAAACTTTTCAACAGTAGTGTAGATAACATACAAAGATGTACTGCCCCACTGACAAGCTTTTGTACCCTAAGGAAGAATTTTTCTAACAGTGATTTCAGGAAAAAATACGCACTTTCACATTAATAACACAAACCGAGCTGTGACGTCAAACTGACTTGGGTCCTCGCTCTGGCACAATATAATAAATGTGACCAGAAGCATGCAAAGACATAAAAAGGAAATGCTAGCCTCTGAATAAATTGCCTTCTGAGAGAAGCTCTCTTTCTTCGCACCTTTTGCAACGCATCTGCTGATAAACACGAATGCCGTTCTCCGCATGTAAGGTTTTGTTGGCTAATCCAAAGGGACGAATACTTCAATAACAGTGAAACTGGCATCTTCCCTCCACCGAGTCGTTACCTAGATACTGTGATGAACAGCTGCTAGTACTCACAATGGTGTTCAGATTGATGATGCAAACATTCAAAAAGAACCAAACAGTACAATATGAACAGAGAGCTTTGGGCTGAGGAACTCCGGGTTCAGACAAACCCATTAAAGAGACTGTGAAAACATCATTCAAATTAGACCAACTCCTGCCCTTTTATCAATACTGTACATTTCCTCTGCACACATGATTTTTAGGATACTCACAGAGGGAAAAGTATAAGCACTCCCAT
Source organism: Labeo calbasu (assembly GCA_019740295.1). Lineage (NCBI taxonomy): Eukaryota > Metazoa > Chordata > Actinopteri > Cypriniformes > Cyprinidae > Labeo > Labeo calbasu. The sequence continues at coordinate 12,507 of JAHKKF010535099.1, read as the reverse complement.
AACATTTGTTCATTTCTAGGTAAGGGAAATGGTATACTTCCCTTTTTGATTGATCGCTCCTGTGCAGCCTTTGCTGTGGAATAAAAATATATCAAACGAATGTTTGGCATGCTATTATTCCACTTTATCTTAATATAGACTCTCGGCCTACTATAATTCATACTTAGACCCAGTTCACAACGCTACTTGAACAGAAGCACTGACAACTTTGCTTCAAATGATGAATGTCTGAATAAACCACTTTTTTTTTCCTTTAGTTTGGTGAAAATGTGTAATATTCAGAAGGGGTATATAACAGCCCGTTGAGTATCATCAGCTGTTTTAAGTGCAAATTATATAAAATTTACTTATGGTATCTCTAACGAGTTTGAAGTTCAAAGTACACTGTGTGTGAGAAGGAAATAATAAGTTTCATGAATTTTAATCATGTCCATCAACGCCCACGACGTCCTTAAGGATTTCAGTGCATGACTTTCACATGTAAGAATGCCAGTCAGCATCAAAAGCTTTAAGGGGGGACAGGTGGTCTAAAGGACCCCTGAGAGCCTAAGGACCAAACTTCCAGCTTAGACGTCCGTATTATGGATGTTTTTACCCTTGCAGTGTGGGAGGACAGGATGCCAAGAGTTCCTCTTTATTCTCCATGGTGCATCAATGACCTTGCAGCGACTGCTCGGCTCGGTTCATTATGCTACAAAAACACTCACACTAACGCCAGCTCTCTGCCCAACAGCTGTAAATTCAGCACTCATCTCGATCGCTCCAGCCAAAGGGCTAATTCATCAAAATAACGATTCATTCACAATGCATAGATTTCAAGAGGTTCATCTCAGTTACTTCATATGTCATATCTAGTGTTTTTACGCTGTGAATCAATAGGCTCTCTTTGAAAAGTAACACATATATATGACAAGCCTGAGAATAATGAATGAGAGAATATTGCTGAATGATTTCTCCCAGGTTGACTAATAAACAAAGGAGACTGAAAAGGAGGAAATGTAAGATTTATTACTGGGTAGATACAGATCAAGGTATACAGAAATCAAAATTAAGAGACAAATCTGGAGATTTCTGGCTTTCCTCGTTCTAGGAGGCAGGAGCTGTACTAGCGTAAATGGAAATAGGCATTACCAAGATGGCTGCCCAGCGGACTGACTTGCCTCAAAGGGACTTTGGTGAAGCTGAGAGGCATTTATACTCAACACAATCTCTATTGCATCAGTATAAAAACTGATTCTAATGCTAAGAAACTATCAGCTGAACCAGCAAGAAGGAGAAATGAGTAGTAGAGGTTTTTAAAACTTGTATATTTCTATTATGACAGCTCTCTGAAGATTTTAGCAGGGTAATGGGTATGACAATGTTAATGTATTTGGTCTTGGGGGAACAGATCTGCAATCATCTGCATCACTCCTGAATTGCTGCTGTTGCAAGCAAGTACAGGAATTTGCTACTGCCAGTTTATGCCAATACGGTGCTGTATTTAAGACTGCTGCACAAAGAGTGTATATCAGTGGTTCTCAATTCCAGTTCTCGGGCCCACAGCACATTCTGTATGTCTCCCTAATTTAACGCACCTGATTCAGATCATCAGCTCGTTAGAAGAAAGATCCATGAACTGAACTGAGTATGTCAGATTCAGAAATATACAAAATGTGCAGAGCAGTGGGCCTCGAGGACTGGAGTTGAGAACCACTGGTGTATATAATAACCCGCAGCAAATCTCTACCAGTGTTAATTTTGACAACATATTTTGATTTCGTCTTAGTCGTAGTCTTTTGACTAAAATGCCATTTAGTTTTAGTCAGCTAAATAGCATTCAATTTTAGTCGACTCAGTCTACAGTAAATTTAGTCACCTAAAATCGAATGGGTTTAGTTACAGTGTAATGCATTTATTAAGCATTTATTTAAAATTTCCAAACTTATTATATAGGTTATATATGTGACCCTGGACCACAAAACCAGTCTTAAGTCACTGGGGTATATTTGTAGCAATAGCCAAAAATACATTGTATGCTTCAAAATTATTGATTTTTCTTTTATGCCAAAAATCATTAGGAAATTAAGTAAAGATCATGTTTCATGAAGACATTTAGTAAAATTCCTACCGTAAATATATCAAAACGCAATTTTTGATTAGTAATATGCATTAGTAAGAGCTTCATTTGGACAACTTAAAGGTGATTTTCTCAATATTTAGATTTTTTTGCACCCTCAGATTCCATATATTCAAATAGTTGTATCTCGACCAAATATTGTCCTATCCTAACAAACCATACATCAATAGAAAGCTTTCAGGTGATGTATAAAGCTCAATTTCGAAAAATTGACCCCTATGAGTGGTTTTGTGGTCCAGGGTCACATATTATAATGTTTTATCATGATAGACAGATTTAACTGCTGTGACACAACATGCAACATGCCTTTATATAAAAAAAAAAATGAAACCCTTCTCATAAAGAAACAAGAACATGGTCTTCTCGATAAAATACCAATGGTTATATAGGCTAATTATGCATTTTTTATAACAACTTGTTTACCACATTCCTAATTCTTTCAAGCAGATATATTTATTCATATACACACATTTAGATTGTTTATTAGGGCTAATAAAGCGATTCGGGAAAGAGTAGTGAGTGATTTTCTGTCTTTCTCTTGTTGCTTGATTAACATTAATGCCACAGCCAATAGCAATAGCAATGTGCTGATACATGTCTGATATTCTCCCAGCTGTTTATGTTCACTTAAGATGTAACCAAGTGTGTTTATGTAAATACCTGTCTAAACAGAAAGTTCAACATCATTTTGTGTATTTCTCCTATCATGCGAAGCGAAAGAGTACTCGTGCTCTGTGTGAGAGGCGCTGCTTTGGTGTCTGCGCTCAGAAAACCGGACCGAAATGAGTTCTCTTTTGTGTCGTCAAATTTATCCATATGTCTGCTCTTCTCTTACTCCCAGATATTGACATTTTCGAACGTTTTATGAGACATGCACCATGTGCATGTTAGTTTACGTTCCACTGGATAGATCAGTAGGCTATGATACGGTTTAAATTTGCGCATCTAACCTCCTAACCAAGCAGCAGATCAGCTCTGAATGAATCTCTTCCCAAATCATCCCTCCCTAACATTTTTGTCTCGTTTTTATTCGTTGACAAAAATATCAATAGATTTTCGTCATGGCATTTGTCATTCAAAACTATTTTTATTTCGTTATCATCTCTTTTAGTCAGTGAAAAAATGTTGTTGAAGAAAATTCTTACCAACATTAGCATACACAGAAAAAAAACAAAAAAAAATTGAGTCAACTTAAAATCATTTTTTCACTCTGCTGCCTTAAAATTTGAAATTTAGTCTACTCAAGTTTAATCAACTTGAAATGTTAAGTTGTACTTGGTGACAACTTAGATATTTGAGTTGACTAAAGAAAAAAATTGGTTTGTTAAACTTAAAAGCCAGGCTTGTTACCCAGCTGCCTTAACATTTTAAGTTGAATGAACTCAAATATCTAAGTTTCGAAACGTTTCGAAAGAGTTATGATGCGATGAAGCCTCGTTTACTAAAATCACGTGACTTTGACGCACGCTCCGAACCACTGTTTCAAAATAACTGATTCACAAAAATTTTAAAGCTTCACAAAGCGTCCATCACTAATTTGAGTGTTTTGAAAGTTATGTTTCAACGCTACTCTGTGTACTCGTCACCTGTCTAATAAAACGCATAACATGTTAAAGCATCTTTGGCGTTTTGTAAGTTTTTTTTTAAGGAAATCAAGGGTGTATGATGTCATTAGTAGGCGACGCAATAACAAGGGACGGGCTTATTTCTCTGGATTTAAATATTCCTGGATACATTTGGGGTAACGCAAGTACACAAGTCAACAAAATATATAAGACTGTTCTAGTGTTTTTGGATATTTTAATTAAAAAACCCTAAATATTGCGCCTAAAAATAATGATAAATAACCACACCAGCGTATTATAGCTCTATATTGCTACCATATTGACATTACTCATCTCTGACTGCTAACAGAATACTTCCCAATAATAACACCGAAGCATCTGTATAGCTCAAATGAAAAAACGTACCTAGCAATCTTAAATCCAAACTTTTGTATTACAGCAACTTGATAATAGTAACTTCAGCAAGCGGTCCGAGCTTGATGAGATAGCGAGCCAGCAATACATTTGAATGAGACGCTATCTATCCACGGCGGCGGCAGCAGGTCGTAACAGGTCTTATTGAAATCCTTCTATTTTAATAGATTTTACGCTCAAGTACAAATCTTCAAGTTACTTTCTCCGAGACAGGCAGCCAGACCCGACTCCAGCCCAAAACAGAGTACATCTTGTCTGCAGAGTGTCAGATAACCTTCCCAATGCACGGGGCGAGTGCCCGATGACACCATTCTGCATCCGCACTGTCAACCTGTCCGATTCTGTGTCCATCATTGCATTCTTTCTTCCTGAAATTGAAATGCGGGGGAAACGAGATGGGCCTGCACTCGGGGCACACAGTTAATACGTGTCCACTCCTGTTACGTGAAGCACTTGAGAGAGTGTAACCAAGCAGAAAGCACACACAAGAGTCATGTGAGAACGTTCAGCGCAGGCATAACAGAAACGTGACGTTCTTTCGCTTGATCGGTCGCTCGTGCCCACAACCCCTTTCTGTCTCTGCCCTCTGATCTTCCTGGGAATTAGAGGAGTGGAAATCATTGGAGCATGATAAATGTGGAAATTATAAGTTTATGAGGCAATAAAGCAGGGAGGGAAAGGTTTCCTAATAAGGGAGATCTAAATAATGGAACCTGATCATCCTTACAATACGTGGATATTAATATTGACCCGTATTCCAGTGACAGAGGAGCCCCATTAAAGGTCAGGAATTAATGTGGGATTATAATGAACAGGACGGGCTTTTATAGATAAACATATCTTAATAAAAAATGATCCATACTTTAGCACTGACATTAGAGTGGTCAGAGCTGGCCGACAGGGTTCTACGAAGACTTTCTGAGCGCTTTTTCCTTTTCCGACAGCTTAAAAATACGTTGTAATAAGGCAAGTATAAACATGCATATAAATTTATACGAGTACAGCTACTAAAACTAGCAAATGCATGCCGTATCACATTCGAAATGTGCTTGCCCTGGGCACAGTGGATGAATGGTATAATGTTACTGATAAAACACTTGACAGGTTTGTGACTGTTCCTGGTAGGATACATTTGAACGATTATGGTGGGACTGTAGATTTAGCAGTAGGTTGAGTGTATAAAGCAATGGTGCATTGGGGGACAGGCTTCCCAACAGCAATCCGAGTGTTATTCTGGCAGGTGGGACACCGGGGATATTTTCTTTATGGACTGCTGGTATTTATATCCATGCTGCTCTTTTGCCCATGGTCATTGTGCCCTAGAGCACGCCACTTAACTTGAACAGTTACTCTACGGGTGCAAAAACATGACAATGCTCTCAACCTTTCCTCCGTTTTCTCGAGTACAGAAAAGCCACTGCTCAGTGGTTTTAGTATAAGGCAAAAGCAGAAATTGAACATTTCAAGGCAAAAATGTCTTAGATATATAGGATGTGGGGGCAAAAGTGTCCCCAGAGTGACCTCCAAAATTGTTTTATATTGTTACAAAAGATTTCTATTTTAAATGAATCCTTTTGAGCTTTCGGTTTATTAAATAATGCTGCAAAAATTACAGTTCAAAATAAAATAAAATAAAATAAAATAAAATAGTAAATTAACCAGCACAACAATTTTCATCTGTGATAATAAGAAAAGTTTCTTGAGGACCAATGAATGATCTAAATTAATTAGAAAAGTTATTTTAAACTGTAATAATATTTCACATCATTACTGTTTTACTGTATTTTACCATTTTCACACCAATTATTAGTAAGTTTCCTGATTGTCCTTTGTCAGTTAACCAAACAGAAATAAAATAAAATAAAATAAAATAAAATAAAATAAAATAAAATAAAATAAAATAAAATAAAATAAAATAAAATAAACAAAATGAGCAGCACAACAGTTTTCATCTGTGATAATAAGAAATGTTCTTGAGGACCAAATGAGCATATTACATCACTTCAGAATGATCTAAATTACTTCGAAAATATATTTTAAATTGTAATAATATTTCACAATTACTGTTTTACTGTAATTTATTATTTCTGCAGCAATTATCAGTAAGTCCTGAATGTCCTTTGTCAGTCAGCCACACAGAAACACAGAAATACAGAAAAATAAAATAAAATAAAATAAAATAAAATAAAATAAAATAAAATAAAA
>JAHKKF010535098.1:0-30112 GCA_019740295.1 Labeo calbasu | reverse complement strand
ATAATAATAATAATAATAATAATAATAATTATTATTATTATTATTATTATTATTATTATTATTATTATTATTATTATTATTATTATTATTATTATTATATTTTTATTTATTTATTTTTTTTACATTGATAGTGCTTAGCTTAACCCGGAATATTGGATGCTTTAACTGAAACATTCACACTCATGTGATATTGGATTGCAACTTCTATGCTTTGCTTGGAAAAATGTTATCTTATGCTAACGCTATTATCTAATTGTCATTGGGTCCTATTATATACCCCCGGCGCAATGCGACGCCAGGTGCGGCGCAAGTGTTTTTCGCTAGCGCTTGTCTGGCCGCGTTGGAGGCCTAGTGACTGTTTTTAAAAACACATTTTCCTGTCGATCTCTTTCTACTGCTTTGTATAGCAGTTTTGAGTTGCAACTATTTCAAATACTGCTGACTAAGCCTGTCACTATTGCCTTTGTGTATTGTCCTTCCAGACATGACACAGAATTTCTTAATGAATTAATGAATCTTTTTCTGTACTATACCTTGGCCAAACTCTAAGAAATCAGCACATGGAACGTATGTCTCGTGTTTTTACCTCACGCTCTAGTATAAAGTTCACTACAGCATATCATGAGGTATGGGATTCCTCAGAAATGGAATCCATACTACACAACTTGCTGATGAACATCTCAGCTACTTTAACACCACTTTTGCCTCCATCTTGGACAGTATTGCACCTTTGAAGCTTAAAAGTCATAAGTCAGCGCCAGTGTTCTGGCATAATGAAACTACGCGCTCTATCAGACAAGCTTATAGACAAGCTGAGCGCAAATGGAAAAAAGATAAACTGCAGGTCTCATATGAGATGATGAGAAATTCTCTTACCATGTTTCAAAGGGCGGCTAAGGCTGCTAAGTGCAAATACTTTTCTGATCTGATTACAAAAAATCAGCACAAACCTCGTGTTCTCTTTTCCACCATTGACTCTGCTCTGAATCCTCCTGTTAAATTCTTCCCTGAGCCCTCAGTTTTTCTTTGTGAAAGTTTTGGGAAATTTTTCACAAACAAAGTCAGGGCTATTAGATCTCAGATGTTTTATACTGGTTATACTCTGTCTGATGCTCCTTTATACTCCTCCACATGGTCCGTGTTTGAGCCACTCAATTTACACTCCTGCAAGGAAATTGTGGATCATCTTAAGCTTACGTTATGCCCACAAGATATTGTTTCTCCGTTTTTCCTCAGACAAATTATGGATGCCGTAGGCCCAAGTCTGTTATCAGTAATTAGTAAATGTTTACAAGCTGGTACTATTCCAGTTTGCCTTAAACAGGCTACTGTAACACCATATCTTAAAAAAACGAACCTTGATCCTACATCTCTTTCCAACTTTCAAGCATTTCAAATCTTCCTTTTATTTTAAAGATTATGGAGAAAGTTGTACTGGCTCAACTACAGTCCTTCTTGTCAGATAACTCTATTAATGAAGTCTTTCAATCAGGTTTAAAAGCTTTACATAGCACTGAATCGGCCCTGTTAAGAGTAAATGACACATTTCTTGAGACAGATTCAGGGAAACCTGTGGCTCTTGTCCTCTTAGACCTAAGTGCTGCATTTGACTTAGCCTGGAGTCTTGTGTTGGACTTCGTGGAGTGGTTTTACAGTGGTTTCGCTCTTATTTGTCAAATAGGTTTTTTTCTGTTTGTTTAGGACATTATTGTTCTTCTGACGTTCCTCTTGAGCGTGGTGTTCCGCAAGGTTCAGTCCTTGGCCCTGTGTTGTTTTGTATTTGCTCCCTCTGGCTTCTGTTTTTGAAAAATATGGTGTCTGTTTTCATAAAGATACCCAGCTTTATCTTCCTCTACAGCGTAATAATAAGTATTCTCTTCAGCCGTTGTTAGATTGCCTAAATAAACTTAAGTTATGGCTTTTAAGCAATTTCTTACATCTGAACAAAAACAAATCAGAAATTATTCTGTTTGGTCCTAAGGAAAATGTTGTTTTTAATTTTGATCTTGGCTTTCTCACTCCGTGTAATACACAGTGTGCCAGGAACTTGGGCGTTCTGTTTGACTTTAGTTTAAAGTTTGATAAACAAATTTCAGCTGTAGTCAAGTCGTAGTTTTACCAACTTCATCTTCTCAGTAAAGTTGAACCTTTTCTATCTCGGAAAAACTTCGAAACAGCTATCCATGCCTTCGTAACATCTCGTCTTGACAATTGTAGCACTTTGTATTTTGGTATATCTCAGTCTTCCATTTCTCGTCTTCAGTTAGTCCAGAATGCAGCCGCTAGACTTTGGAATAGCCTTTATCAGACGTGCCCTCTCTATTAGTATTATTAGTAGTAGTATTTAAATCCTATCTTAAGACATATTTTTTTTTACCCTGGCTTATAACACTTCTTAGTATGTTTCCTGTGGTATTTCGTTGATTTTATTTATCTGTTGATTCTCTGGTTTTCCTTTTGTTTTATTCTTTTTGAAGCACTTTGGTCAACCTTGGTTGTGTTTAAATGTGCTCTATAAATAAACATTGTTTTTGTTGTTGTTCTCATTGTTGTTGCAATTCTCATTTTCACGTCCAGCGCCGCATTATTTAATTAGCAAACGCTCTTGCGGCCATCTGTTCGCCCATGTGCGTGTTGGTCTGAAAACGAGCTGTGTTCAATTGCATGGTTGTTGCGGTACTATTTTGAGGCAATTGAAAATGATTGTGACATTAACCAACTAAAATCTGGTCTAAAATCAATGGCGCAGGTTTTTTTTTTTTTAAATTTATTTAAAGGGGTTGCTAGTAATATGCGCCTATAGGCTGGTGTACAATGCGCATACACTCTGCTTATATTTCACACGCAGGCACATCCAGCAGCACACAAACATGCCAAATATTAAAAATGAAAGGATTACAATGTAAAATATAAACATTGTGTGTGTACGGTTTAACCTTTTGCATGAGCAGATCCGTTTCCTGTCTGGAGAAGCGTTCTTTGCTCTTGCAAATTCCACCATGTAAATAGTGAATCCGCCATGGTGCAAGTGCAACTGGCTTTTGAAGAGACTGGGAGAAGAGACTCTGATTGGTTTATTGCACGTTACGCCTAAAACACACCCATGACTCATTAAGAGAATAGGTACAGCCCTTTTGGACCATGTGCCTGGCACACTGACGTTTTTTTTTTTTTTTTGTCGTTTAACTAGAAAAAGTGGATTCAGACACACCCTATGTGCTCCTGCACTATGCGCTTCAGTTAATTAAAATAGGGCTCATTGTTTTGGAGATAGTTGTGTAGGAACTAAAAGCTTTTTGGCTAACTTCAAGTTATGCTACCTCAGGGGCCCCACTAGGGAGCCCAAATTACCATCATCCTCATCCTCATCCTCAGTGCTGAAGACAGCTGTGTAATGTAGGTCAAAATAGCACTGAGTCCAAGACCCTCCTGCTCTCATAATGTCACATCATATTTACCATGACCGCAAGAGATCTGGAGATGCTCATACACACATATGCTGAATTATAAAAGTCACACGAACACAGACACACATTTCCAGACATGAACGCAATCATCCATAAATCCAGGTTAGACGTGTTCTGACTAAAGCAACTCAACACACCTGCACATTGACCGACAGGTTGACTCACATGAACACAGAGCACTTAGCCTCAAGCGCAGACAAGCCTAATGAATATTATACACAAAAATGACAAGAGCTGCCTGAAATCACCAGTTCCCATCTCATTGGCTGGAAACAAAGTTCTGCAGTGTTTTTTTTCTTCCATGCTTGTTTGTGTTGTTAACAATTATAGATTTGAGAAATCAGAATAATCAGTTAGTCAGACAGTTTATTTCAAAGTTGGTTTAAACTGTGTTCTGAAAGTCCAAAGTCTGGTCCTGCAATGCAGACATGCTCCATTGAACAGTTTTTGACATTTTACATATGACGTACTCTACCATTCAGAAGTTTGGGGTCATTAAGGTTTTATTTTTTTGAAAGAATTGTCTTATGTGCTTACATTGGCCTAATTTATTTGATCAAATGTACAATCAAAACAGTAATGTTGTAAAAGGAGAAGTTCACTTCCAAAACAAAATTTTACAGATAATGTACCCCCTTGTCATCCAAGATGTTCATGTCTTTCTTTCTTCAGTCGTAAAGAAATTGTTTTTTAAGGAAAACATTTCAGGATTTTTCTCCATAATGTGGAAATGCACTTTAAATGCAGCTTCAAAGGGCTCTAAATGATCCAGCTGAGTAAGTAGGGTCTTATCTATTTATGATGTTATCTATTGTAATATAGTTTAGAAACTAACTTATTCCTGTGATGGCAAAGCTTTTTTTTTTTATTACTCCAGTCTTCAGTGTCACATGATCCTTCAGAAATCATTCTAATATGCTGGTTGTTGCAAAAGGTTGTCCTGCTTGATGTTGTTGGGGGAAACCATGACACATTTTTTAAGATTCTTTAAACAGAAAGCATCTATTTAAAACAGATTTTTTTTGTACTGTCACTATTGATTAATTTAATGTGTCATTGCTGAATAAATGTATTTAGTTATTTCTTTTATTAAATGGGCCAATTTTATGTGGCCCTGGGTGTTGTTGGATCTCATACTTGAGTAAGCAGTTTGAATGATATGGTATTCCCATTTGTCTGATTTGCTGACAGCACTGTTTGATTTAGGATTATTTAGAGAACAACTGGGAGCTCCTACACAACAAGCATTGAAAGTTGAATGTTATGCGTTTAAATTACATATTTTAACAATATACAACAACATGTCACAGGATACTAAATTATTGTTTAAATAATTACTTTAACTTTTACACATCAGGTATCCAGTTTAAAAAATACACATGAAAATTAAATTGCACCATCAATATTGCATTACAAACTTTTAACTTGAAAACCATAAAAGCACTTCCTAATGTTTAATGTTGTAGAAATCTCTCATTTGTGTACTGTTCTGCCTTTTAACTTCTGTTCTAGTTTCTATACTACTCTAAACTTGTGCAGTACACCTATTGTTGACATTTGCTATTACTGCTTGAGGTGTTCCTCATTTGTAAATCACTTTGGATTAAAGTATTTGCTAAATGACTAAATATGTGTAAAGTGTTATCGTACACTTAAACATAAAAAAATGATCTGTATCAGTCATAAAACAACAATGTTGATCAGTCTCTAGTAAGGTACATAACAACTTTACTCAGGGGTCTGTGCTTCTTATATGTAAGTCGCTTTGGATAAAAGCATTGGCTAAATGGCCATTAATTGGTTGTCTGTGTGTGTAGACTGTTTAAATGACGAGCTCTGTGGATTAAATTAATCTCTAGTTGATTGTGAGAAGCATTTGGTTATATTTAGTTTGTATTTCCTGTCTTTTGCTCAGCTTTCGGTTACGCTTTTTTATCTTTTTCCTTGTCTCTGTGAGTGACTAGTAGCACATGGTGCCCACATGTTGTGCCTTGCATTCTTTGTCTCAGTGTCCACACACACACACACACACACACACACACACGTACACGTACTGTTTCACATTCCAGCCCCTTACAGCCAGCTCAAGTGGTTTTTACAGCTCATTCGCTCCCGTGTACTCATTCACCCTTTAGTTATATGTGCACTACTCAGTCATAGACACAAATTGAAGGTTTGTTAATTCAATAGAGCAATTAAAGCTTCCATTCACATGTGACGCTGCCATGGCAATATCAGTGTGCCTGAATGAACTGTAGTGTGTGTGCTTGTGTTGGTGAGAGAGAGAGAGATTTGGGCAAGGGGTAGCCAGGCAGGTGCAATGACAGCTGGTCTGGGCAGCTCAAACCAAGGGGGAGGAAAAGAGTGGTGAAAAGACGAAGTACTGATAGTAGCATCGAGCACAAGAAAGCAAGCATTTGAATGAAAAAAAAAAAGCGTCAGCTCTAGAAATAGTCCTGTTTTTGCAAGTGCCTTTTGATTTTCCATTGTGAAGCAATGGGCAGTTTTATGTTCCTCGCTTCAGTGCTTGTTTCTGTAGACAGACGATATTTTAATATGCTGTATGAGTCACTGCACCAAAACCACAATGAGCTTATGCGTGTTCATAAGGCTCGTGAGTGTGTGTGTCTGGAAGAGGAAGATGTGTTTTGGAAAAGGCTCTGAGGGAGCAAATGTTTGCAGAATAGGGGGAGAGGAAACGTGAGAGAGAAAAGGGGGGTGGGGGTGGTACGAGTCTTGTGAAGACCATTTATAGCTTTGTGGAGGGAGAGACATATTAACTAGTCTTTATTGAAAGAGACAACTTTATAGAAAGAAACCAAATTGGGAGGCCAAAGGGACAGGACGAGAAAAGTACAGCAGCGTATACTATAATTGAGGTTTGGAGGCTCTACTGGCACAGTAGGATTTTTGCTTTTGAAAACGCAACTAAAACTCGCATAGGGAGATGCTTGAATTTGTATTTGAATCAGGGTTTTGGTTTAAATTAGAGCTATTAGGGAAGTTGGTTGTGTGAGCAGAGAAAGACAAAGGCGCCTGACTTTAGAAAGAGAAGCAGACAGATCTGTTTCATGGCCAGTGCCTTGCCAACAGCCCAAGGCCAAATATGTGAACTGGACTGATAAAAATAGCCAAACACAGCAGTATTTCTCAAAACAAACTTGTTTATCTGAATGTGTGCAAAATCGCAATTTGGTTTCAGAAGTTTAGTTGCTTCAATTTCTCTTCTACTTTTTAGTCTTGATGTTCTGTCTTGCTCATGATGCTTGAATGTGTAAAGTTGGATGAATCATCATCATCATCACATCATTAATACATTAACAGTCAATTAATTACATTAATTACAATTAATAATTTTTTTTTTTAAAGAAATTAATACTTTAATTCTAGCTTGCATTAAACTGATCAAATGTGACAGTGAAGACATTTGTTACGAAAGATTTGTTTCGAATAAATGCTGTTGTTTTTAACAACTGAAACTGTTTTCAACATTGATAATAATAAGAAATGTTATTCAAGTTCAAATCAGTATAGTAGAAGACTAGACTAGAGTAATGGCTGTTGAAAAGTCAGTTTTGCCACCACAGGAATAAATTACATTTTAAAATATGGTAAAACTGAAAAATTCACTTTGAATTTCATTAATATTTCACAATGCTATTGTTCTACTGTATTTTGTTTTTAATAAATAAATGCAGACTTGGTGAGCATAAGCTTCTTTCATAAGCTTCACATTAAAAAAACATTTAGTGACCCAACCCTAACAGGGCAAGTAGACACAGATCTTTACACACACCAGTGAGTAACATAACCATCATTCTCCTGAATGGTGAGATTCATAAATTACATGGAAGTGATTAAGTGGAAAGTAAAGCAAATGCTTAAAAAATACCTTAATCAAACTGAAAAAATACCTTAGAATTTTTTTTTTCTTTGTGCTGACCTGCAAACGGACTGGATAACTTTATTTTGTGCAGTGTATGGTTGGGGCCCAAAAGCTGACTTTTAAATGTTTGTGTGACTCAAGAGATACCTCTAGTGGTGAAGAGGAAGCATAACACCGGCCTTTATCAATCCTGTTGGGGACTTAACAAGGAACTGCTATATTACTTTCTTAAAGACAGATCCCCAGTCTTATCTTAAACACACTTACACACACAAACATTCCAGAATTATCTGTGCAGTCAGCGTCACTGTTTTTCCATTGTCTTTGCCTAGCTAATCTTTCCTCATTGGGTTTCTTTTCCCTCCGGGAATACTGCATAATTTCTTAGAGCTGTAGGGAATTACTGAGAATAGTTGTGTAATTTCCAGCTAGCTGTTATCTTGGGGGTATTTGAATATAGACATATCTTTGATGATCCAAACAGGTGATTTCATGTTTTTCATGTTTTCATGTTGCTTATGCTTGTGTGTTACAGGAGGAGGCGATTCCAGAGCTGGAGATTGATGTGGATGAACTGTTGGACATGGAGAATGATGTAGACCGTGCTGCAAGGGTCAAGGTATCCTTCTCAAGAAATACAGATTCAGTATTTTACACATTTTCGATGACATCTTCAGTTTGTAAGAGAATTTACATTTGTATGACAATTTCTCTTATTGTCCAACAGGAACTGCTGGTAGACTGTTATAAACCTACTGAAGTGAGTACATTCTTCTATCTAACAGCAGGAAAAATATTTACATACTGGTAGCAGAATTACACTACCAGTCAAAAGATTTTTAATGCTTTTTAAAGAATACTGTTCTGCTCACCAAGCCTGCATTTATTTGATCCAAAATACAGCAGTAATATTGTGAAATATTCTTACTGTTTAAAATAACTGCTTTCTATTTGAATATATTTTAAAATGTAATTTATTCCTGTGATCAAAGCTAAAATACTTCAAAAGTCTTCAATGTCACATGATCTTTCAGAAGTCATTCTAATATGCTGATTTGCTGTTCAAGAAAGATTTATTTTTTATGAGAAAAAAGATGATGATGGTGATGATGATGGTGATGATGATGGTGATGATGATTATGATTATTATTATTATTATTATTATTATTTAAAACAGTTGAGTAATTTTTTTTTCAGGATTTTTTGATGAATAGAAAGATCAAAAGATCAGCATTTATCTGAAATAAAAAGCTTTTGTAACATTATACATTTATACTATTTAAAAGCTTGGAGTCACAGACATTTATAATGTTAAAAAAAGATTGCTATTTCTGATAAATGCTGTTCCTCTGAACTTTCTATTCAAGAAACCTGAAAAAATAACAGCAAATCAGAATATTAGAACGATTTCTGAAGGATTATGTGACTGGAGTAATGATGCAAAAAAATCAGCTTTGAAATTACTGGAATAAATTACATTTTAAAATGTATTAAAAAATGTTATTATTAATAGTAAAAATATTTCAGAATTTTACTGCTTTTGCTGTATTTTGGATCAAATAAATGCAGGCTTGGTAAGCAGAAGAAAAAAAACATCTTACTGTTCAAAAACTTTTGACAATGATTAGAAAATGATTCAGTTTCACTCATTTAAACCATATTATAAAGAATAATTGATGACGGGCCATTGAATTATTAGAAAATAATGCACGCCTGAGATGGTAATGTGGCCACAACCTAAAGCAAATAATACAAAGCACCTTGTGTGCATCATATTCTAATAATTCAATGACCTGTCATAAGTTTTTCTGCTTATACTATGGTTACCACTCCCTGGAACTACTTTAGCTGTGCATTTCCCCGAAAATAACTGTTTAATGTAATAACTGTGAATGTTCGTCAACCAATCAGATTCACACATTCATCACCCCCATAGTATAATTCTCTTTGTAATGAGGATAAACACACAACACCAATAGTGATATGTACAATTTTAGGACATAGCCTGTTATAATTTATGTAGAAATCTGCAGAAACTGAAGTGCCAACTACCCACCTCTCTGCCAAATTTGTTAAAAATTGTACTCCTTTTTCTCCTCTGTAGGAGTTTGTAGCTGAATTGCTGGACAAGATCCGTGGCATGCAGAAGCTCAGTACTCCTCAGAAGAAATGAAGCTTCTCCCACCTCCACCCTTCTTCAAGCAATCTCCTCCCTCCTTTTCCAATTTTAGGGGTGTAATTTTTTCATCCCTGAGCAGGTGCTCAACCAGTCCCTTTGCCTCTTTTGCAACCGTTGAGGAAGAGGTGGAGGCAAAATGATGGGAGATTCAATCAGATCCTTATAAGCAGGGCTTATTTTTCTCGTTTTGTTGTTTTTATTTGTATTATTTTATTCTATTTCACTTTTTTTGTAAAGGGGGAAATATTTTATTGTTTTGAAATGTTTTTAAATGTATTTCATGTATGCATTACTGTGCATATTAGTCTTTATGCATAGAATGGTTTTATTTTATGAGTTTGGATTTTTGTTAGAATTTTGTTGTTGGTTTCAAAGCTTCCTGTTCTGTCTCAATGAACACATGGACTAAAACCCTTTGTGAAACTGTGACGATACTTGGTTTAAAATTACATCAGAGGAGATTAGACAGAAGCGGCCTTGTGGATTTTTCTTTCTTTTTTTCCCCCCTCTCTTCCTTGAATAAGTGTGCAGGAACATTCATGGATATTTTAATAAAAAAAGAAAAACTAATAAAGAGAGTGATTAAAGCTTTTTTAAAACGAGGGAGTTAGTTTGGATCTGTGGTATTAACAGGGAAGGGAGTTGTCTGTAGGAAAAAAAAATTGGGGTTTTGATCTTGTCTTTAATTTTCCCGTCTTGCCACAAAAACACACACACACACACACACTCACTTTCTGAAATTCATGGGCATCACCACCCTCAGGGATCAGGAGAAATTACCACACACAACCACAGCTGTGGCTCTTGGGCCTCACACACATCCACAGATGTGCACGTTGACTCTTCCAGAGACCGATAGGGAGGAACTGGAGAGCAGGCTAGACAAGCTGCAGTGCGTCACGGTCACTGCCAAACGTACGTTTAGAATTAATCCTCTCACATGACTCTTCTAAATCATGTTTCCCAGGAAGCCATCTGCTCTTTTTGTCTCAGCCAATCAAATACTATAATAAGAGGGCTAATAGTCTCACTCAGTGCTCTTGAAATTCACCAATCCAACATTTCCAGAAGGTGTTTTAGGAGAGCTTTTCCCATAACGTACTAACACATCACTAGCATCTGTCGATATTAATCATTCATCGATGCTCCTCCTCATCCCATCTGAGTTCACTTGTGAATTAAATGAAATCAGGTACAATGACAGCTGTCCTGGATGCGTAACAAATGTTTTCTCTCTTTCTCTGCTCACTTTTTTCTTTTTTTCTTTGGGCTCCCATTTTAATTTCTGTCTTTATTTCACCTGCTCCTCAGCATTTTATTTTACATAAGAGTCACTCTCCCTACTCTTCAGATGTTGCCTTAGGTTACATATATGTTGTGACAACCAAATGAATTGAATCATGTTTGAGAAACATACAAGAAAAATAGCTGCAAAAGTTGAAATCTTTTTGAAGTTTTAGAATGAAAGGTTCTTGTATTTTCAATGATTCTTTTTTCTAGAAAAGGAAGTTGAATATATACCAAGCAATTTTTAGATACGTTAACTATTAACATAACACAGAAGCATCAGTTTTTATCAGTGCTGTTGATTTCTCTTATCTGTGTCCAGTGAGATACGGGAGGATTGAAAGAATCGTGTTGGATTTAAAAGAGAAACAATAATATGAATTTAGGTAAAATGTAAGCAATTGTGCAAGGCTGCACTCAAGGTCATACCTTTTGAAGAAGAAAAAAGTATCTTGTAGCAATACTAAACTGTCTTGTTTTTTGCCCAGTTTTGTTACACTTTTATGCAACTTTAATAAAAATGTGTTAAATTACAATTTTTGTGTAGCTGTTTTTTTTTCTTTACTTGACTGAATAAAAATCTTTCATTGTATTTGTATTAAAATGTTTCTCTTCTGCCCATGATGCAATAGTTCAAGCCGATCTTCTCAGGGAAACCTTGTCAGTTGGTAGAAAGTTCATGGATTTTCAGCTCCAAATGCTATTGGCCACCGTACTGAAATCGATGAGACCGCGATTGTTCACCATCGGGCTTCTATTGGTTCTTAGAAAAAGTGAAGTCTGCATTGATTGGCTAGCGCCTCAAAATGACAGTGTGTTTCAACAAACGTCCAAACGCTGAGGAAGTAGACTTGTCCGATGTCAACTTGCCCTGATATGCAAATTCAGTCGACAATATGTAATATTTTTCATGACTTAAACAATAATCGACAAGAAGGTAAGCTGTATAGCTGTTGTTTATGCACTTAATAGAGTTTCTTTGTAAGATCGTCGTGTATTGTTATCCTGTGTCTTGCATCGGTTAATTTGCGAACATTCATGGAACGTTTAAGAGATTGAATACAACGTTACGAAGTAAGTTTATCCATTATTACATTGTAATTGAGGCTTTTTAAAGCCACAACCGTTTGTTTTTCCACTCTTGTTCATTAACATTACTGTACCGCGCGATACTGGACACTTTATGTCTCTGAATGAAGTGCGAAGTTGTTCAATTGGAAAACGAGTTTTTAACTAACTTAAATACACAATTATATGTGAAAAGCACGAGACTGCAACTAATAATGTCTCGCACATTGTTTAATGTATGATCTATAGATGTGGAGAATGAGTAATGAGCTTGTAATATAAGTCAGTGCACTGCGGCCTTTAGAGGATGTACATGATACACGTCGAGTCTGTGAACAAGCTCTTGATCTCATAAATCCCATTGAAGAGTGCTAATTCATCACACTACGAACTGTATCAGACGACTGCATGGAGTTTCCTCTTCTTAATTAAACATAAAGTGGCTAATAGGGTTTTAAACAGTTCCTGCTGTCTGTGGATACTATGCTCGCTGCTAGTGTCCTCTAAAGGTCTTTGGTCAGTTGTTTTTACATGCACATCGTTTCACATCTTCCGGTTCTGATAGATGATACTTTTTGCGTTTTATGCTACAATGTTATAGGTCATTAAACAGTTTAGAAATATATATAAGATAAATAAGAATAAGAAAATATAAAAATGGAAAAAAAGAAAAAATATGCAGAAAATATGCAGTATTATTTTATTAATGAATTTATAATCATATATAATAAATGTGACCCTGGACCACAAAACCAGTAATTAAAAAAAAAAAAAAGATTTATACATCA
The DNA here is from genome assembly GCA_019740295.1 of Labeo calbasu. NCBI lineage: Eukaryota > Metazoa > Chordata > Actinopteri > Cypriniformes > Cyprinidae > Labeo > Labeo calbasu. The sequence goes on along the minus strand of JAHKKF010535098.1, from coordinate 17,437 downwards.
TCTGAAAGTAAATAAGCTTTCCACTGATGTATAGTTTGTTATGATAGAACAATATTTGGCGGATATACAACAATTAAAAAATCTGGAAACTGAAAGAAAAAAAAAAAAAATATTGAGAAAATCACCTTTAAAGTTAATCAAAATCAAAAATTAAGTTTTGATATAATTACGGTAGAAAATTTACAAAGTATCTAAATGGAACGTGATCTTTACTTAATATCCTAATGATTTTTGTCATAAAAGACAAATCTATAATTTTGACCCATTTTTGGCTATTGCTACAAATAGACGTGCTGCTTTTTTTGTTGTTTTTACTGCATCAGACACCATGACATCTTACTGCTGTTATTATATTGTTCAATACAGTGCTATAAACAGTCATGCCAGCTCAGCCTGCTGCCAGAGAACCAGAGGAGGAGATGGAGACAGAGGCTGACCCTGAGGTTCCTCAAACTAACGGTGAGGTGGAGGAGGAGCGAGAGGGAGGAGAGGCAGAGGAGACAATGGAGGAAAGTGGAGAGGAGCGGGACAGCGACCTGGAGGAGAGTGAGCCGGAGGAGGAAGAGGAAGAAGAGGAGGAAAGTTCAGGTCTGCTGATTGAATTATTCATAATTTTCTCATTGTGTTTTCTTATTAACTTTCTGAAGTTGTGTTGCAGCAGGTGTTAAAGTGATCGCATTGGGAGTCTAATAGTTCAACCCTGCGCCAAAAAGTATTATTATTAAATATATTGTATTATACTGTATTTTGCATTAAGAAACTTAAGCCTTTTAGGTTTCCTTTTAAATTTTTATCTTAATTTTTTTTTTTTTTTTGCATAAGTATTGTCAACTGACAATAGTCAGTTTTTGAACAGGGTGTTTTTGAATAGCACCCAAATAGCCAAAATTGGTCATATAGTGATACATAGAATGTAGTATTGTAATGTGAAGACTGACCGGATTTGATAGGTAAAGAGAATGGACAGAATGGATAAACAACATTGAAGTGGGTTTTCTTTTTTTTTTTTAGAAATGGATGATGAAGATTGTGAGAGAAGACGATTACAGTGCCTAGATGAAATGTCTGACCTGGAAAAACAATTCCTGGAGTTAAAAGACAAGTATAAACTATTTTTTCTGACTGGTTTAGGCTAGGTTTAGGCTGTTTTTTTTTTTTTTTTTGTTTGTTTTTTTACCAATAGGAACAGGGCCATCATCTGGGGTGGATGGCCACCAGTTAAAATAGAATATTTTACATTGTATTGTTCTAAGAACCAAATTCTATAGCTTTATAGATGATTTTCTCTTCAATTTCAGGCTTTTTCAAGAACGCCTGAACCAGGTTAAAATGAAGCTGGATGAGGTTTTGACTGGAAAGGCAGGAGAGTACAGAGAACCCTTGGCAACACTGCAGCAGAACCTACAGCAAAGGACACAAGTGGCAGGTGACACACATCAGGACACGCATGTCTGCTTTATGATACCTCTCTTACATATGAACCACAGGTCTCAGGTCCACTGTTAACTCTCCTCTTGTAGGTGTTTATAGAGAACTTTGTCTGCAAGTGGTCAGACACAAACATGAATGTGAAGTGCAGGGAGCAAGACAACATCTAGAGGTAACATGGCTCAGCAGACCCACATATCTAGATGTAGCAACCTTAGCAAAAAAAATGATGGCCATAGTCATGTATCATGAAATTTACATGGTACTCCAGGGTAATTCAGAAATTTCATGAAAAAAATAAGTTGTTATTACATAATGTTATTATGTTGGTACAATGCTTAAAAAAACACGGTACATACCACATTTATCACAATCTAGAAGAAGTATAAAAAACACATCAAAACACTGCTGTAATAAATACTTGCATGCCTCTGCCAAAACCGTTGTGTTTGTTTGTTGTTTGTTGACAGTACAGTGATGATCATGAATCATATCGAGCCAGTTTGTGTGTATGTAATGAGATGCTTGTTTCTCTAGAGTGAGAGGACACTCTTGTTTGATGCCATGAAAACAGAGCTGTTGGAGAAGATCCGCAGACTGGAGGAGGACAAACAGAGTGTAGACATCACCTCAGGTACAGTACACACACACACTGGTTTTCATGTTTAATGGGGACATACATTGGGTGTAATGAGTTTTATACTGTACGGACTGTATTTTCTATCCCCTTACACAAACCCTACAACTACCCCTCACACAAACTTTAGATTTACAAAAAGCTTAATTCTATATGATTCATAAGTTTGTTTCGTCATGGGGATCAAAATGTCCCCACAAGGTCAGAATTTACTATCTGTGTAGGGACATTTGGTCCACATAATGTTGGGAATACCAGTTACACACACACGTTTACATTGCTGTTAGAATAGGGATATCTGCATATGTCTGCATAGATGTTTTTGTTTCATATAAAGCTAAATATCATTGCTACTCCTGAATCCTTAACCTTAATAAAAAACGGGACTCGTCAAATTGTTTCAGGGCAGGTTTGGGTCTGTTTTTAGCAGACTACTTGCAAGAAAAAGCATAGAAATATCAGTTATTACACTATATGCTAGTAATATATCTTACTAAAGTTACATTTAAATGCTTAGTTTTATGATCAGTTCTTATTGTGGGGGAGCAAAACATTTATTACAATGCAATGTAATGATGAGATAGAAGAAATGCTTGTCTAAAGCCTGATCTTATTTGGTACATTTTAATGTGATTATTCTAAAAACTGTATTTTTAATTAAGTAAATATTCAGTCCAGTTATTCTTTTGCTTATGTTATAAAAGTCAGTAAAAATTTCACAGCAAAAAAAAACAACAAAAAAAAACAAGCGGACTGCAACCTGACAGGGGACATGTTTAGTATTATATTAAAAGGCCTTTAACTTGCTTAAAAAGTATAAACTATCAATCAGACAACAAAAGGGATGTAATAGATACTTGTATACTGTTGTATACAACAGATTTTTAGCAAAGTTTTGATTGTGTTGATAATATGGAGGCTTATTAATTTGCGTATCAAATATAATACAGTAGGCTTTGTAGGGTTAACATACCTTAAACACTGTGTCAGTGCTGTGAGAGTGTGGCATCTGGGTCTTTTCGCTGAGAGAGGAAAAGTAAAGAGACTGAGCGAATAGTCATGTCACACACTCTCTCATGTATGCACGCAATTCATGCAAATCTCTAAACACTATCCCTAAAAGATAATAATTTATTATAAAATTGTGTGTATTTTTATTCATAAAAATGTATATGCAGTTTTACTTATAGTACTTATATTAAATATTACTTATTTTATAATAACAAAAACATTATACACTTTTTTAGGCATGTTTGTTCAACACACAAACACACAAATACTTACCAGATCCATTAACACACAAACTTGCTCTTTATCAATCAGAGTGGTGGAATGATGAAGTGAGGATGAAGAAGTGTAAGAGAAGGAGTCACCTGATTCGCCCAGACAGGAAGAAGAAAGCAGCTCTTGTGTCAGGTAATAAAGAATTCTCTTTAGAGATCCATCTCTTCCTCTCTCATTTAGTCACCACTTGCCTTCCGGATTAAAACTTGTTCTAGCACCAGTGATTTCTAATTAGTTATTTACCTGACACTTTATGTAAAAGGTCTTACAATAAATTTCTAAAGTTCACCAGAGGCCACCAGTTAGCAGACTGATTATGCGGGAATCACGCATGGCTCATTTCAATTCATTAAATAATGTATCTGTCATAACATTGATTGTATTTCCATATAATATACTGTGAATTTTTATTGTTTGGACCTTTTCTGGGATGAAATTTTGAGGCTAACCAACAGGCTATACTTATCCTCACTCTTTTTTAAGTAGTTGTCTTCCTTCCCATCCTGCTTGCTCAACACATCTGTCTGTTTTTCAGGGCCATACATAGTGTATATGCTAAGAGACATTGACATACTGGAGGACTGGACAGCCATCAAGAAGGTATTCATGATGAGTAATCAGCCCTTTTATCAGAGTGAATTTGTGTGATGGATTGTGACTTTTATCTTTCCGTCTTTCAGGCAAAAGCGGCACTGATGCCCCTGAAGAAGAAAGCAGACAGTAAGTCAGTTATTAAATGGCACTGTGTTCATTTAAGTACTTTACTGAAGCTTTTCTGTCAGTCGCTGTCTTTCTCAAGAAGCTACACTGGGAGGCCAAGAACCTCATGGTAGTCAGGTGAACCTCATTAAACTTTGACAAAACCGACTGAATTAACTCATTGTATATTTATTAAAGGAAATCATATGCGCTGACCATCAGAGACCTTGCCTTGGGAAAAATATTTAACCACCAATGATTTCTTGCTCACGGCAAGCTTGGAATAATTCCATAGTGCAATATAGTATTCTCTCTATCTGTAAAAATGTAACTGTGTAATGCTGTATAATCAGTTTTAAAGGTTCATGAAACCCCAGACTACTTTTTCTGAGATTTGAGCAGAGGTGTTTGTGTTGCACATCATATATGACAATGTTAGCATCCATTAATGTTAATTGTTGGAGAAAACTGGTTAATTTTTAGCTTTTTTGCTCTATTTTCATCTTCCGGGTTTAAAATCTACATTGTGCTGACGTCACAGTTTGTGACGTGGCAATGGACTATAGTACATCGATGACACGTCAGTGTCTCATAATTATTCATGAGGCTGCGCGTTCTTATCCTATGAAAAGACGCTTCGTCTAATTATTCACGACAGCGCGTGTTGATTTGCTATGACAGACGCTTCAGACTGTGAAATTGCGTACAATAGCTGAGAGAAACGTTAATGGATCGAAGGAGACTGTTTGTTTTTGTTTGCTTTGTAAGTAGAGTTCGGCACAAATGCGATTCATTCATATGGTGAGTGTAATAGCGGTTTTTACAACTCCTTAATGCAACCTATCAAAATGGTTTTAAAAATGCCGCAAAATAAGCCTTTAAAGTTAATAGAGGTGCAACAGCACGTTCATATATATGTTTTCGATGCAGAGTGCAAATGCCTGTGCATTTATTTGTGCTGTTAACTCAATGGGAGCGAAATGAAATTGTCTGTCCCGAAGTTGACTCTCTCCCCTCTTCCCCCTCCGCTCCGCAGCGCATCACGCCCACTTTTGCAGCGTTTTTTAAAACTATGGTGAGAACTAACCAGTGCTGAAACAGGGGGGTTTCATGACCCTTTAAAACAAGGTTCATGTTTGTTTTTTAGTATCTTGTATGTGTTGATGCATGTTTTTAAATAATGGGATCTGGTGTGATAAGACTTCCTAGTAAACATGCCTTCAGGGATACTCAAACAGACAAACAGGTATAGTGTTACTGTCTGTCTCCAGCTTAAATGGCGTCAAAGGCTTAAGCGTGTTCTCCATTGACATCCCAGTTGCTTCCATTAGCTCTGACCCTCACTCACAAGCTCTATCTGTCTGGCCTCTGATTAAGTTAGATACAGACGCTTGATTTATAGAGCCATTTCTCTCTTTCTGTCATTCCAGACTGATCGACTGAATCTACTTTGGCTTTAATGTCACATTTAGAGTCTTGTTCTACCCAAAGAAAAATGGGTTGACATGTAACATTTGATTTTTTCACAAGGGTCTACACATCTACTTACGATGGCGTTTTAGTGCCACGTTAAAAAATCTAAGATTTGTATTTTATGATAAAATTGACAGAATTTGACAGAAATCTGTTATATTTAAGCAGCAAAGCACAAAATTATTGCGATTATATACTGGGTGACTGGCGCGCTGCAAATAATGAATGGAAGATGTTAAATATTATGTCCAATCATTTACTGTACTATACCGTGAATAAAACTGCTTGTGAATAGTCACTTAACGTTATGTACCTCAGAAAAGGCAACACTATAACTTCCGTTAACGAGTTGGAGTTCACTTCAACCTTTAGAGCGTTTTATTGTTTTTAATTAAATACATGGAATGAAAGGTTGGGCACCACAGACTTTTTTGCAGAGTAGGTGGTGGAATTTTCACAAAGAAAACAGTATAATTTAATGAATTGATTCACATGAATACAGCGATCTGTCATGCCACATTAAAGAGCTTGAAACACACTATTGTAAAACACATTGTTTGTAACTGCTTTAAAACTGATTTTGAAAGCTGAGACTTTGTTTTATATTAAAAGCACCAAAAGCACAAAGCAGTACAAATAACAAAATGCAGTCGAAGACATGAAACTTGGACGCAACAATATTCAAATAAATTCTGGTGGCCTGCCAACTTCTCCCGGTGCCATTTGCATGTGCAATATAGGCTATACTCTAAAAATATTATAACTTTAAGGGTGCTTTCACACCTGGCCCATTGTTTTTGAACCTGGCGCGTTTCCCCCTTTAGCTCGGCTCATTTGGGCACATGTGGACACGGCAATCGAGCACGAATCCACGCCATCCACAAATTGTTTTGCTAATATCTCTTAAAATGAAACTGTGAATGTCTTTAGGTGAGTAGTCTTCGACATGCAATAAACCCCACACCTTTCACTTTATAATGCTGTTTTTTTGCTCTTCTTCGTAGTAGGTGCATTTTAAAAACGTTTTCTCGATGAGTCCTAGACTCCAGCTCAAAATGATAAATCAATATGACGACAGCTACAGAAAACCCAACAATAAGCCCGCAAAGCTGTTGTCGTTCCATCCTGACGGATGACAGCTATGAGCGGAATCCCGGAAAATAAATCGTGGCACTTTGACCAATGAGAGAGCAGTTTACTCGTATGTGACTACGAGATAACTGCGTATAACTACGAGAATAAAGTTGAAATATTACGACTTTATTCTCATAGTTTTTTGTCTTTATTCTCATAATTTCGACTTTATTCTCCAAATATTTTCTTGTATTATTTCGACTTTATTCTTGAAATATTACAACTTAACTTCAGTCATGTAATCTTTCATTTTTTTTATCTTTTAATGTGGCACTATAACGCCAATTAAATCAACTGGTCAAACTCAAGACAAATTCTTAATACCTAACTCTTGAACACTAACCAGGTACTACATAAGCTTTCAGCGACAAATCCACACTGAAAATGATACAGTCATAGTAGATGAACAGTCGATATTTGATGTATAGTGTCCTCTTATGTAGAGCAGGATTAGACCAATCAGATTTTAAAGGTAGTCAGGGCTAGTTAATGCAGCGGCACATATATGCAAACTAATCAACCAAATCTGTCACTCATCCCACCATAGTCACAGCTAGTTCACAGATTTGAAACACATATCTTTTATCCATTTTTTTGAATGCTTTCACTCAGAAAAAGGTACAAAAGCTGTCAGCTGGGGTGGTACCCTTTCAAATTATACCATTTACATATTAATTTGTACACTCTAGGTACTAATACATATCTTTAAGCTACTAATTTGAATCCTTCAGAGGTAAAGAAGGTACAGAGGTGTACCTTTTGAAAAAGTATCATCCCAGTGACAGCTTTTGTACCTTTTCTGTACAAAATGTTGTAGCGTCTGTGAACCATTTAATGACAGCAATTTCACTTTAGAGCTAGGCAGCCCTGTACAATGACATAAAATGTCTTGAAAGCAGCGAGTTAGAGCATTATGAGCTATTAAAGCGTAACATGTTGAAGATGGTGTGCGTGTCTGTTTGTCTCTCAGACAGGCAGGTGCCCGTGCGATGTGAAGGTGGGGCTCTCTTCTATGATGGAGAGAGATTCTCCAAAGGCAGCAGTGTCGTTCTAGAAGTCAATGACGACAGCCCGGCACAGTCAGTAGAGCATAAGACCGCATCTGTCTTCGCTTAGGCTTTGTTTGCAAAAACATTTCAATTGAAACGATCTCCCTGTTTTCTTGTGTGTTTCTTTCAGGGCCGTAATAACAGGGATCAGCACCGGAGAGGTCTGGTTCAAACGCACAGATGGCACCAAAACCAAAATCTACGTCTCCCAACTGCAGAAAGGCAAATACACCATCCGAAAAGCTTAGAGAAGATAAACGTTACACTCGGAGAGTGTGTGAACCTACCCTTTAATAATTAACAAATAACACACCAATTTACCCGCACCTTTAGAACAGCTTTTAATACTATCTAATGCTATGCACTGGCATTGATCAGACCAGAGGACTTTATGTATAGTGACTTATGCCCAGTTCTGCCCTTTTCATAAACATATTTCATGATGAATAGATAATAAGTGGGGTCTGGTTCCAGACCAGCGCCGTTGGCATCATGTAGGCAATTTCTTGTGCAGCTAAAGTTTATTAATTCACACAAACACAAGATGGACATACAAAACCTGTTGACCAAATGCTAACAGACCATATGAAGTCTTTCTGTACCATAATACTTTTGAGTTTCTCACACTGAATACATTCGTAATGTTTCATACTGACCTTATATGAAGTCTGATACACACTCGAATCATTGTGGGTTTATGTGTCCGTCATTTAAAATGATTAGAAAAATCCATTTCATGTACACTAAAGACATCACGGGGTGAAAAGGACTGCACTCAGTGAAAAGCGCTGTCTCTACCACAGAAAAAGGAAAAAACACAATCAAACACCTTTAATTGTTATTGCACTCAGAAAAACGAGATGTAACAAATTTTTTTTCAGTACATTTTAAAAGACTGTTATTGTAATACATTGTATTTATAGACATCTGTAAAGTGATCTAAAACAGAGGGTGCTTTTTAAAACTTATTTATGAAGTGTTCAAGATAATCATGTATTTATAACAAGAAGCATTATTAAAATCTAAACTTTTATTACATTTGCTGTTTAATGGCTCGTTTATTATAAAGCCTTGCAGGACTGGCACCGCTTATGGCCTTCAGGGGGTGCTGTAGTGAAAACTGCATTAGCTCTAGTGCTAAATGAGCTATGTAGTTTGCTTTTAGCCACTAGATGGGACTAACACCTAACGTAACATGAAAAGTCAAACTGAATGAAAAACAAATAATAATTTTCTCTCTTTGCCAAACTGATGCGCGCTCAAAGGGGATTAGAAAACTCAAGAAGTTCTAATTTTAATTTATACATTCGAAAATTAAAAACTCCAGCCCTGGCGTACATCCAAGTACAGACTGTTCTGCTTTCAATTACTGGGTCGTTGAGATTTAATGAATCTAACGATTCAAGCGTCTCTGAGTGATTCGTGATTCATAGAGTTTGAAGAGAAGTGGCGCAGACAGATGAAGAGGTAAGATCTTGACTTGAGGATTTAAGGTGGACAGATTAGAAAAGGGTTGCGTGAAAATGACTGGTCTGAACCATAAATACGCTACACAAGAGAGCTATAAAAGATACAGTGGCGTGTCCTGCACTTTATTTAGGTAATAAAGGACGATAGTCTGTGATTATATTCACAATATAACACATTCTCAGAGCCCTAATTAAGAACAGTTTTTATTATTACTTTTTTTTTTTCTTTTAAACGTAATAAAGCAAATTCATTAAATGTCATGTTGCATATAGTCCCTGGTAGGTAAACTAGGTTAATAGATGTGGATGTTGCAGGTTGATATACACAAAAGCAAACTAAACCTATGTTTAATATCGTACAGTAGATTTACCAGGAAGTATAAAATGAATCATGAAATATATGGCAAGCCATTTTAGCTTTAAATATTCCCTCGCGATAATTGTTTATTTATTTATTTAATGTTTTATTTGTTTACGGACAGATACAGTAAGCATAGGTGATACGGAAATAACAGTCGTCCCATGCATGTATTATAGTGCTTGTCGCTAAAGCTAATTTACAACACTTGTCCCTAGGAGGGCTTTTATAAATTACATTTACAATAAAACAACAATAAATACACACACAAAACCTAAAGATGACTAATACATTTGTTGCTTAATCAACCAAGAGTTTGTAGCTTTTTTGAAATGATTAAAATTTGCAGCAGACTTTAAATAATCAGGCAATGAATTCCAAAATTGTACACCTTTCACCGAAAGAACAGTCAAAAAGATGTTACAAATCTTCACAAACATTTCCTAGTAAACATTTTGACTAGTAACAGTTCAGAGAGCTCTACAATTAATTTCCTACTAGAACAAAAGCTAATTATAGAGAGCTCTGTAAGTCAATTTTTAATAGTTGTGATTACAATTAGAGTGCTCTCTAATGTAATTAGAGAGCTCAGCAATTGCATTCTTACTAGAGCTCTCTAATTCTTAATTGTAGAGCTATCTAATTGAATTGTTACTAGTAAAAATTAATTTACGACAAGTAACACTGGGAATAATTTATGCTAAAATGGCTTGCCATATAAGTATTTTTCATTATATTTGTTTTAATTTAATTTCAGTATATACATGTCTGATTTTGAATAGTCAAATGCTTCGCCCATCTACCTACACTGCCCTCCAAAAGTTTGGAAACACCCCTGGCAAAGTGTGCTTTTGGACGACATCAGCATAAATCCTTATCATTTTTGTTGCAAATACATTAAAGTAACTTGACCTTATCATTGAAGACCAGCAATAATAATTTTCATTTTGATTACATAATAATGGCAATATATACATGTCAAAGTCAGACATGCTCCTTTGCCAGCTGTGATGCCTGGTTACTGGTTTAAACTTGGCCCAGGTTTTTAAAAGATTTTTGGGTCAGCACACCTTAATAGCTTCAACAACTGATTGCCAATTAAGTTTAGAATACAATGAATTTAGGCCCAGATTATGCAGAGCTGTAATAGCTGCTAATGGTGGATATTTTGATGAATCGAAAATTTAAGTTTTTTCTATGTATAAACTGTTTATGTAATAAAATATGTTTTCGTAGTTTGTGTTGTCCCTTACCAGTGCAAAATTATCACAAATTAAAAAGAATTCATGCCAATATTGTCCAAAACCCCACTTTTCTAGGGCGTTTCCAAACTTTTGGAGAATAGTGTGTAGCGTTTGGGGCAATCAGACACACAATTGTTCATTCGATTTACTAAATCAATGTTTCATTGGATTAACAAATAATCACAGACCCCCTCACTCAATCTACAACACTGTCTGCCGGGACATCTCCAATGGCCCACCAGTCCCCTGGTTACCATGGCAACCAGAATACCTTGGCCAGATCAGATAAACTTTACAACCTACACGTATGTAGAGAGAAGCTTTCCCTACTTAAATCTCTCTAAAACAGAAACATACTACTATAGGAAATGACTACTTTCCTATTCATTCACAGACAAACCTATCCCTGACCTTTCTATCACGCACAGCCCCAAGTCATTGTGTATAGTATTAATGCCTTGTACTTTTTGCATTTTCATTGTATTCTGTTTTATGCATTTGTTATGATAGATCTCTAGTGTAGTATAACGTACCTATGCCATGTTTGGTCTCTTTGAATTTGTATTTTGATCATCTAAATGATGGTGTATGTTATATGTTGATACCTTTGCAACATATTAGTGTTTTAAAAATCCTTAGTAGTTTTTGCATCAACACCCAATCAAATTACATATGCAAAATACCATGCCCACAGACAAAGAGTCATTAACTTTCCCTCCAAAGGTGAATGTCTCTATTTGCTCTCGAACCCCCTGGAGGTGTAGCTTCCAGAAACCCTAAAAGCATCTTGCACATGCTTTCTCCCTCTCTTCGCTCTCTTCTGCAAAATCTTTCGATTGCTGCCCGCGTGGAGGAACCCACGGGGAGCCTGAGCCAGCACAGGGCGTGCCCGGTGGGCCCGACAGGCCCCAACATATAGAGCTGTGGCTGTCGACCACAAAGAGCCAGACATTTGCACTCAACCCTGGAATTCATCTTCATGAAATGTCCTCAAACAGACATTTCTCTCGTCTCACATGAGTGATTAGCCTCAGCCAGTCAGTGGTTCTTTTAGAACCTAAGAGGATGAGGAGGATGAGCTAGAACTCTTCAGGACTACCCTAAGCGTGCGCCAGGCTTTGCGGCCTTGTCTTTCCATTTCCCAAAGAGCATAGGATTTCAGAGTCCCTCTCAGCTCTTGGTTCTTCTTCACTTTTCACATGGGAAGAAACTCCCAGTCACCATCGAGTCAGAACATCTTTGGAGTTCATCACTCTTCGTACCCGGAAGAACGTGATCGCGATTCCAAAACCACCACTGCTCCAAACCATCAAGACTTTCACCCGAGACTGCATTCAGACACTTGTTCAACGACCAAGGCAATGCAAGTATCGTACATTTAACTAAACAAAACAGAGGTTTAGTATAAGCTGTAGACAGCACTGGTATTTTCACTCAGGTGGTTAACTGACTCTTTTCATAGCTTCATTTCCTTGTCTCTCTCTAATGGCTTTTCACTGACCCTTCCTCCCATGCATGAGTGATTTCAAGTTTGTTTATTTAGATTAGTTATGTGTTAGTCCTTCGTTAATAAAACTCTTGTGCACAAATTACATGATTTTTCGTCCCTTTACGATTCCGATTCAAGCTACATGTTCTAATGCAATGTTACTTTAAGAAAGTTATTTACTGTGGCTAAGAAAATAAAATTTCTTAGAGTTGATATAAAAAATTATACTGAATGTTCGCTGGACAAATAGATTAGTTGATGGAAAATGAATTCTGCTACAGTTACTGCTGGCAGCTGATATAAATAATTCTAATTAATAAAAATTAATTGTAATTATTTATATACATTTTCCTTTGAGCTAAATCGCTACAAGTGTATGTGTGTGTGTGTAACAGCAACTGTCCATGCTAAGCAGCTAAGTCTTGGAATCTTGATTGTTGCTGTCAGATATTTTAGCAATGCTAGAATGCTTAATTGACCAATCAGCATCCTGAACTTGAGATCATACTTTTTGCGTTCTTAGCCAAGGGTGCTTTGTGCCATTTTGTTCTACCACACATCTCTGAATCCCTCACTCCCAAGACATGTTATGCAAAATGATTCACTGGAGTCAATGAGTGTTTCTGATTGGCTTGAGCTTAGCACTCTCACGAACTGAGACAGGTGTGATTTCTCAAGAAAACAGCGATTTGTCAAGGTAGTAGAGACAAAATATGCTTAAACAACACCTTTAAAAGAGTGGTTTCCTCAAACATGACAATTCTGTCAACATTTATTCACCCTTACGTTGTTCCAAACCCATAAGACTTCCATTAATCGCCAAAACACAAATTAATATATTCTGTATTTTCAGCTTCATTTGTAACCCTGAACCACAAAACCAAATTTTTGAAATTTAAATTTGTACATCATCTGAAAGCTGAATAAATAAGCTTCATGTATTTGATGTATTGGTAGGATAGGACAATATTTGGCCGAGATACAAATATTTTAATCAGAGGGTGCAAACAAATACAAATCTTGAGAAAATCACCTTTAAAGTTGTCCAAATGAAGTTCTTAGCAATGCATATCACTAATCAAAAATTAAGTTTTGATATATTTACAGGGTCTTTACTTAATATCCTACTGGCCTAATGGTTAGAGAATTGGGCTTGTAACCCAAAGGTTGTAACCAGCAGGAATTGAAGGTGGGGATTGTGAATGAACAGCGCTCTTTCCACCTTCAATACCATGACTGAAGTGCTCTTGAGCAAGGCACCGAACCCCCAATTGCTCCCCGGGCGCTGAAGCAATGGCTGCCCACTGCTCCAGGTGTGTGTTCACAGTGTGTTTGTTCACTTCTCACTGCTGTGTGTGTGCACTCGTAATGGGTTAAATGTAGAGGATCAATTTCGAGTATGGGTCACCATACTTGACAATACGTTGTCACTTTCACTTCACTTTCATGAGTTTTGGCATAAAAGAAAAGTTGATCATTTTAACCCATACAATCTATTGTTAGCTATTGCTTCAAATATACCCGTGCTATTTAAGACTGGCAAGCCAAGCAAGTACAGTGTTTTTTTATATGGCATTTTTCTGTTTTTTTTTTTGATGGAAACTAATTTCGTTTCATTTTCCATATATGTGTCTTGATCAATGTTTTTATATGCTTAAAGCCTACATTAAATCTGTTCAACATATAAAGGGGATGCGTCTTTTCAGAAGAATTAGATTAAACCCTTTGATTCACAAGGATTACTTTTACGGTGTATCCTTCAAGACTTTAATATATTTTCTGTACATCAGACTGTACATTCACACATTTTTTTCTTTCTTTTTTACAAAAATGTACATTCTGTGTCTTTCTATAAATTCATCCAGCTAACACCCTAGTAATTGCTGTGTCTCCTTTCACACCTAGAACACATACACACTTGCTGTCATGCACACGACCTCTTTCATTCCTGCACAAATGAGTCAAGCGAAAACAGAAAAGACGGTCTCATATAATTTGTCCCTTTGTTCATCCTCTGGTGTTTTTTTTTTTTTTTTTTTTGGCCTAGTTACATGTTCTGAGCTCCCCATCATTCATATGTGCGGTGGGGTGTGGAGGCAGAGCAGAACATACAGAGACACTCCAGCAAGTGGAGCAGAGAGGAGAGCAGGCTTGACGAAGTGAAAACAAAGCCTGGGTGACGGTACCGGACGTGGGCAGCATCCCGGTAAAAACACACAAGTCAATCAGAGTCTGTGTTTATTAGTGCTCTTTTCTCTCTCACTCTCTCCTGTTTGTTCTCTGTCCTCCACAGTTTTCATTGCACTCTCTCACTCTTATTTGAGCATTTTTTGTTCATCCATTCTGCTCTTGCCATGTGTTTTTCTTTCCCAGTTTCTTTGGCTGCACTAAATATCCTGCTGCAAAGATCAGCATGGCTGTTTTATACTTGTTTATGAAACTGTCATTCAATATATGGAAGGGATAGGCGTTGTCTGCTGCAATAAGCGTTTTTTTCTTGCCTCTTCCTTTTGACAGATCACTAGTGCCCTGGGAAATCACAGTGATAGTTCAACCAAAAATGAAAATTCAGTCATCATTTACTCACCCTTGTGTCATTCCACACACAGTTTTTTGCCCATACAAAGAAATTCAATATGTGCAAATGCATGTTTTGTTTCATCTGTCCTACGTATATGTTGTCATTAATTTCAATCTTTTGTAGTTAATTATTTATTTATTTATTTTGTGTTTTCCATGTGGTAGGAGCAGTATGTGTATTCAATTCTAGTTATTAGGTTGTTTTTATTAATAAACTTAGTTTTAATCAGGACTTTTAATAGGTTTTGTTTGCATATTTGCTTTAAATAAGCATCAGCATCAGTGCCAACTACCATTTCTGTGTGCAGTCCTGGTGTGATTCTTCTTGTGAACTCTGGTCTCTATCGCAGTGTTTTTCTGGGTTCTCCATGCATATCCAGGCTTCCTCTTCTCATTAACATATCCAGTTTTGTGACCTCCTCTTCTCTCTGATATCTTTGGCTGTGCTAAATATCATGTCACTGGAGATGCTCTCACATGCTCGCCCTCCCTCTCTCTCGATCTCTTAGCACTTCCTCTTTCCCTCTGCACGCTCTCCATCTTGCCAAGCTGCAGACGCAGCGCTATTATCCCAGCTTGTGGGTGTGAAGAGTAGGAGACAGACAAAGCGTGAGAGAGAGAGCTATATTTGAGAAAGATGCAAGGAGAAATAGTTCTGAAACCTAGTGAACTCTATTCAAGAACCTACTGAGCAACCTACATAGTCATTGAACAAAATGAGTATGGGGACTGGCTAAATATTAACATTACTATAAATTCCCTTGTCATTTAAGGTGAAACATAAGGCTTACATGATAAAATGTTGGGAATATGTATGCACATACATTATTTATTTGCCAAACAATGGTAATTTTCTACAAATCTGCCAATTATAGAGGGATTCAGGTAAGCGGATTCATAACAGCTTTGGCGCCTATTCTCTATAGCTGTGAATCATCAATATTGTTCTGCATTCGTAATAGTTTGTTGGCATGTGGCTGATTTCATGTGCAAGAAAAGCTGTCCTCAATAGGGGTAATGCGTAACAAACTTCCATATTTTGTAGAACAGGTTACATCACTTCTGGTTCAGTTCTTTTATATGTACTTTGTTAAAATATAGAACTGTTTAACTCAAGATTCCTTCAAAGGAGATACCAAAAATGAGCATAACCGCTGTCCATCACATATGCAGACTGACACCTAATTATTTTTTTCTTCCTCTCACTATAATTTGGATTTTAAAATGTAATAAAAGGGCAACAATAAAAATGACTAGCTAGATTAAGTGTTTACCTTAAAAGTCCTTGGATATCACAATCAGATCATACTGCTGTTAACACTTTCTCGGACAAATAGATGCAATGAGACCTTATTTTAAGTGATATTCAACCCCATTGCTTGCCCAAGTAGAAAAATGTGCTGTTATTTATTTTAGGGCTGCCCTCTACTAAAGATTTTTCTGGTCGACTAGTAGTCGTTATTTTAAGCATTAGTCGACTATAAGTCGCACATTTATTAATAAACCATATAAATCATAATAATAAGCCTTTAATTGCCTACATAGCCTAATAAATGCTCAAGTGCACGCAAAAAAAGCACAGCACACTCGCAGATATAGTAATTATGAATGTGTCTGGGAAAAACAGCAAGGAGACTGCATTAATGTTTTAACAATTTATTGATACACTAGCACTTTGTTTTCGTCTTAAGAGATAAAATCGATGACACTGACTCGTCATCTCCGCAGTCATGATGCGCCTTTATGCGTGTTTCATATGGATTACATAGTCTGAGAATATTTGTTTTCTATTTCAGTTGGTTCATTTGAAAGTAGACATTTCACTATCTATAGACCAATTTCGAGTAGACGTCACAGTGACGTCACTTGCAGCTGCGCGCGCATAGTGGTTGCAGAAAAACACTGGTAGCAAGTGGAGATAAACGGGTAATCTCCATGGAATAAAAGAAAAAAATATTTTTGTGCTTTTTGATGTCAAAATCAGAATGCAAATAATTTTTATACAATACTGTAGTCAAAGACGCCATATGAAGCTAAACGCAGACGTTTAAACAGACATACTATGGATGAAAACTGCTATGATTACTCTACTCTTAAAGCATAAATTTGATTCAAACAATAGGTCTACATAATATTCACATATGCTGTTCATAGGGGATGTACTGTATTAGCTCTACCGTAACAGCATGACATATTATTTAAACCTATTACTATTAACCTTTTACCGAACTTTTTTTTTTATTTTATCTCACAATTCTGACTTTTTTCCTCACAAATGCAAGTTATACTAATTCGGACTTTATAACTCGATTTAACAAAACGAATGAGTTTGTTAATTCTGAGGGAAAAAAGCCAAGTGTGGGATATAAACCGAGGGCAAAAGAGAGAATGACGAGTTGTTTTTCCTCTAGATTTGTGGGATATAATCTCGGAATTGCGAAAATAAAGTCAGGATTTAATATTTAATATAAAATCAAATGTACCTTTTTAATTCTTTTATTCCATGGCTCCATAGACTGCCAATTGAACCGCTCATAAAAACGTCATCCCGGTTTCGGATCTGTAAGACTATCCCACTATCTAACGCCAATTT
>JAHKKF010535097.1:22264-36143 GCA_019740295.1 Labeo calbasu | reverse complement strand
TCAGGCATTTTACTAAAACTACTGTACCATTTTTCAGGCTTTTTACCATCTTTCAGGCTTTTTACTAAAACCACTGTACCATTTTTCAGGCTTTTTACCATCTTTCAGGCTTTTTACTAAAACTAATGTACCATTTTTCAGAAATCTATCTGTCTCAGGCTTTTTACTACTAACTACTACTACTTACTTATTAGTTTTAACATAAGTAAATCAGTGAAGAGTCATATAACAGGGCTCTGCAGACCGAAAGTCTATTTATATACTCACGCTGCCTCGGCTATTAGATCATGTACACAAGTGCGCACACACAGACAACATAAATCTTTCTTTGCTCTGACTCTTTGGAGTTATCTATCAACTTCTGCCAATCTTCTGTTTCAATTTTCTAAACCTTCTATAAAACCATTACAGGATTTTGCTAAACTACCCACCATCTTTCAGGCTTTTTAATAAAACTACTGTACCATTTTTCAGGCTTTTTCCATCTTTCAGGCTTTTTACTAAAACTACTGTACCATTTTTCAGAAATCTATCTGTCTCAGGCTTTTTACTACTAAATACTACTACCCACCCATGATATCCGGTACCATAAATTAATTCCCGCGCGCTTTAATTCCTTGCTGTCATATGCTATCACAAGACAACTGCAATACAACTACATTGACTCCCTTGCTGTCTAAAAAGGCCTTGGTACAGCAAACAGAGACTGTTGTATTGCAACAATTAAGGAAAAATGCAATGTAATTACATCTACATCACAATAATTCAGATGCCTGCACTGCAACTACTGTATCCCGACTTCGTTCTATGCTTCAAGGCCCCAAATGCATCTAACAAAGACCGCTGCATGCAACATTGAATGACAGCCTAGTTTATTCTGGATTCAAAAACACCTTTCTTTTTTCCTTTTGGTTCTTAATTTTGGAAGAGCTTTTAAAGAGTTTTCTTACCACAACAGGCAACTCTGGAGAACAACACACTAACGTTACAAGCAAAACTGCTTACCTTTTTATTGTGGCCATTTGAGTTATCGTCCAGAGAGCCCACTGCAGCTTTTTCACTCTTTTGCCCTGTCTCTGTCCTGCCGGGGTCGCCAGTTATGTTGTAGAATTTTCCTTGCTCAGGAGTCCGATGACAGTCTGTTAAATCAACATACCCTAACTGTCTTGAGCCTGAATACTCAGAGTTCAGACAAAGCAAGATAAGAGATTAAAAAGTATTTAAATTGTATTTTTTTAATAAAAATAATTGATCGTTTTGCTAGATAAGACCCTTCTTCCTCTGCATTTGGGATCGTTTGAAGCTGCTTTTCAACTGCATTTTGGAAGTTCAAAATCGGGGCACCATATCAGTCCACTATATGGAGAAAAATCCTGAAATGTTTTCCTCAAAAAACATAATTTCTTTACGACAGAAGAAAGAAAGACATGAACATCTTGGATGACAAGGGGGTGAGTACATTATCTATAAATTTTTGTTCTGTGTAACAAGCAGGACTCGTAGGAAGCGTGTAAGATCCAAGTGCGAGCTTTATTTACAGATCGTAGTCAGACAGGCAGGGTCAGTATCCAGACAAACAGAGTACTGAAGGCAAAACAATATCGTAATCCACAAAACAGGCAGAGTCCAAAAACCAGCGAGAGAAGTCCAAAAAGTAACAAATAAACAAGGAAATGAAAACTAGACAAAACTATGGCAATGAAACAAAAAGCAAAACTATGACAATAAAACAAAACCGTGGCAATGACAAAACAGGGCAATGAAAACAGGGAAAAACGCTTGGTAGAGTCCGCAAGAGCAAAACAATACTTTGCGGTCTCTGTTTGGTTTAGGCCTCCTTTTATGGCCACCAAACAGGAAGTAACCAACGAGGCAGCAGAGGGAGCAGCAACAGTCAGTTCATGGGTAAGGGCTCCCTCTCCTGGCTTGCCGTTACATTCTGGAAGTGGACTTCTCCTTTAAGACAGCCATAACTTTTGTTATGTTCAAGCTATGGACAAAATAAAAATGGAAAAAGGGCTTGAACCCAGCTGTTTAATACTTTACACTATGGTTAGGCAATATGATGTCAGCAGTAAAATAAAATAAAATATTACACTGTAAAAAAAAAAAAAAAAAAAAGTCTTAACTTTTTTATGTTGAATCAAATTAACTTTACAAGTCATTTCAACTTACATTACATTCAACTGAACTGAAACAGCTGAATGTTGCATAACTTAAAAAATGAAGCTGAAACATGGTTAACATTTTAATACGTAAAAGTAAGAAAAACATATGTTGGCATGACTTATTGATCATATATTTTTTTACAAGTTAAAAAAAAATATATATGTTGCCATGGTAACTAACTGAAATAAGTTTGAAGGATTAGTTTACTTCCAGAACAAACATTTACAGATAATGTACTCCCCCCCTTGTCATCCAAGATGTTCATGTCTTTCTTTCTTCATTCGTAAAGAAATTATGTTTTTTGAGGAAAACATTTCAGGAATTTTCTCCATGTAGTGGACTTCTATGGTGCTCGCAAGTTTGAACATCCAAAATGCAGTTTAAATGAAGCTCTGAATGATCCCAGCCGTGGAGACATTTTGCGATGAAGAATGGTCCAAAATACCTGCAGTCAGAATTCAGGAACTTAAAAGTGGCTATTAGAAGCATTTACAGGCTGTTGTTTCAGCTCCACTAAATACTGATGTGATTATTTCATTGGGGTGCCCACATTTTTGCACCTGTCTGTTTTTATTATGCTTTGCATACAAATTACATCCAAATGAAGTTGCTGCTTTAAAAGCCTAGCAGATTGTAAATTGAAATAGTGATAATTATCAGGGGTGCCCAAATTTTTGCATACATTTTGTATATATCAACTACCTGACACTTATCAGTCCAGAATCATGGAAAATATTTTGTTCTCTAATAATTTACTGTCTCTTTTTTTTTTTTAGCTGATTGGGGTCGGTCTTCAACTGTCATAGGAATAGTTGTTGCTGTTCTGCTGATGGCTGGACTTTTAGCTGCTGTTATTTACTTTAGCTGCAGGATCTCTGAACTACAAAAACAAGTGGGTAAGTTTTACAGTTTTCAGACAAAAATACCCTATTGGAAAATCCAGCATATGCTGGTTAGGTATGTTTTGAAGCATGGCTGCTGGCTACAGACATCATTTATTTCTTTTTTCATATTAAGCAAATCTTAGTGATTTAAAAGCAAATCGAAAAGCTTTGAAACCTGGAAACAAGCCCTGTGGACATTTTTGTATCAGTTTAAACATGGTTGCTATATGTCTGGTTTTAATTAGTCAGTTTCTAAGCAGTAGTACTTACCTTCATTGAGAAAAACTTGGAATGCACGATCGTTGGCGTGCCGAACATCGGGACCGATCGAGGTGCTCGACAAGATTTTTGCTCTGATTCTCGGGAGGTGAAAATCATGGGCACGTGTCTGAATTAGTTGATGCATGAAATCAGCACCCTGATGAACAGTTTTTTTTAATGTATTTTGAAAATATAAAAATACAACTCATTGTCCAACTTCCCTAGAGTTAAACAGTTCAGTTTTACCATTTTTTAATCCATTCAGCCGATCTCCGGGTCTGGCGGTAGCACTTTTAGCATAGCTTAGCATAGATCATTGAATCTGATTAGACCGATAGCATCTAGCTTAAAAATGACATATACAATGACAATATTTTTCGTATTTAAAACTTGACTCTTCTATAGTTACATTGTGTACTAAGACTGACGAAAAACGAAAAGTTGTGATTTTCTAGGCTGAAATGGCTAGGAAGTATACTCTCATTCCTGCGTAATAATCAAGGAACTTTGCTACTGTACCATGGGTGCATAAGTTTATGTAGGTGCAGAGTTGCAGCCGGCAGAGTTGACGCATGGTACGGCAGCAAAGTTCCTTGATTATTACGCAGGAATGAGAGTATACTTCCTAGCCATATCGACCTGTAACTACAGAAGAGTCAAGTTTTAAATAGGAAAAATATCGAAACTCTTTGGTCATTTTTGAGCGAGATGCTAACGGTCTAATCAGATTCAAAAGTGCTACCGCCAGACCCGGAGATTGGCTGAATGGATTCAAAAACAGTAAACCTCAAAAAAAATGTTTAAATACTAATTACATTAGATTTTTTCCAAAGGCTTTAAAATACAAAATAATATTTTGTATTTCAAATACATATTTTAAATACATGTACCTGAAATACTGCCCATCTTAGTAACAATGTCCTAAAACGTGCTAGAAAAATACAGTGTGTTAAAACATGTCAGCAACATGTCAAAACATGCTAATAACATGCTAGCAATGTGTTAAAACATCCTAGCAACATGCCAAAATATGCTCTTTGTAAAGTGAAGCTTGATCTTCTGAACACAATTCTGTTCTGTTTCTATGTGCCACTGTTACAGTTGAAGAAGAGAAAGTGTCAGAGATGGAAGGAAGAACTGTTGCTCTAAGGACTGGTACTGAACTACAGAACGGTGATGAGATAATGTGGTGGTTTGATGATGACAAAAATCCCCTAACCCAATACAGTGAATGGACCATTACAAGCGATGGTATAGACTGTAATGTTACTGACGAGAGATTCAGAAACAAATTGCAGCTGGATGGTAAGACTGGAGATCTCATTATCAGTTTCATCAGGGTCATTCACTCTGGAGTCTACAAAGTACAGATCAGCGGCAAAAACAGAAGAACCAAAAACAAGAGATTCATTGTTACTGTCAATGGTGAGTAGATCAATAATCATGCACTGTGTGAACAGTTTGGATCATTGATGCCCAACCCTGTTCCTGGAGATCTACTTTCCTGCAGAGTTCAGTTCCAACCCTGATCAAACACACCTGTCTGTAATTATCAAGTGCTTTTTCAGATCCTAATTAGTTGGTCCTAATTAGTTGTGTTTGATCATGGTTGGAGCTGAACTCTCCAGAAAGGTAGATCTCCAGGAACAGGGTTGGGCACCCCTGGTTTAGATGATCTGAACTTGATACAAATTCAAGAAATGAACACCCTCAATGTTTGTACTTGTAAAATATAAAATGCGTACATTTACAAAATGAGCCTGCATAACAGAAATAATGAATAAAGTAATGGTCTATGTTTAATGCAATCGTTAATTAAAAGAACATGTTCAAGTAATTAGAAAACATATGTAAGACAGTATTATTCAATTTAGTGTTATACGTATGTTATCATATTATTGTTTTGTTTTAATGTCACAAGTCACAATTTTACAAAGTTTACTGGGTTTACACAATTATTTGATTCTTTTGTGAGGGCTTAAGAAGTGTCCTCAAAATGACTAATTAGTTTATATTTGAAGAAATTCATTTATTCACAAACTTCTTACGAGACGAGTGTTTGACAAACTACTCTGCAAACTACTTCCTCTCACTGCTGCTTTTTAAGGCTCCCTGTCGTTTCACAGAATTATAAAATGGCGAACATGTCAGGTATACATACAAAATGAATGCAAAGATGCAAATAAAGGCGAATGATGAGAAATGCATAATGGGTATGCCACGAACGTGTGGATATTTGCCTCAATCTTGTCTTCCACACAAGTAAATTTTTTATTTTTTTTTAGGTTGAAAAATTTCAACTCGAGCAGAAAATTTGCATGACATGTTGTCGTGCAAGTCAATCAGTGAAGAGCGTATCGACATGTCCGGTTGCATCAGAAAACAGAGGAGAGCATTATTGTTATTGTAGCTAAAAACTGGAAATAGCTACAGAGTATATAATTGTCACATACACACACACATACAGACACAATAGCTTAGCTGACAGTCCTTGTGAAAATGTGCAGGTGATAGTCCGGATTTGAGAGCCACGTTGGATCCAAGGAGCACAGGAGAGTTCAATAGAGAAGAACGAGCATAAGATCAGGAGCTAACGTCACAGGGTGCGAACGGTAGACCCGACAAGAGAAGAATGCCAAACAGTCCTTTATATAGGGTGTGGCTAATGGAGATCAGGTGCAAGTGATTAGAACTCAGGTGATAATGACAGGTGTGTGGTGCTCCGGGTGACGTGGCAGGTGAAGATGGCTGTGGTGAATGCCTGACAATAATAGAGTATATATTAGTTATACTGTAGCTATAAACTGGGCACCCATTATCCTCAAGTAGTGCTGGAGGCTGCTATCATCCAGGTGCAGTTCCTGGAGAAAACTGTGAAATTTGTAGGGTTGTGTACGTCCTGCGAGTAATCTAGAGGGAGTGACGGTGCGTTGCCGCTGGCAACGCTATAACGCCACTGCTTTGGGGGGTGTCAAATTTAGTGAAGAGCACGCCTCTGAAAACAATGTTTACACCCTGTTTGCATTTTAACTTCTTCTTTTAACGGCACTTCGCAAACTAAACACATTATTGGTGCCATCTAGGGTGCCATAGCATATAATGACAGCATGCAAAGTGAATTTACTTTTGCATGACTTTTTCAATTATATGAAAAATGATATGAACACTCTGTCAGGGATCTAGGAGGAGGACCCAAATGCAAAGTGAGTGACAAGGGTTAATTGACAGACTGATATATGAGGGTAGTGAGGTGCACAGGTGATATAACAGCAGGAACATAGTAGACAACAGGACAGCTAGGGGGAGGCCACTAAAACAGCCTCAGACATCAACTGGTAGAATACACTGGCAGCAGAGGGAACGACAAGACCAGGCAGATGGAGAGGGCCGAACAAGCTAAGCTCAGATACTTGTTAACTGTGGACTCTAGAGCAGACAAGGTGCCAAGCAAGGGGAACCAGTGGGCAGGAAACTGTTAGAGTTCCTGTCCTGACAACTCAACGCGCACACTTACGCGCAGTCGCTGCTGCTTTCTCCGTGGACAACAGTGCTTCTCCCAAAGTTTGAGAGTGACCAAACAGTTTATATACTTCACGGTCGCTGGACACGCCTCCTGACTTAAGCCCAAAGTCTATAGCTATGCAAATGCCTCGAATCGAAACTAAGAGCGAGACGCTTCGCACTTAAGTGCCCGCAGGATTTCGGCAATAGTAATTACAATAAGTGTAATCAAAAGTGCTAATTAAAACGAAACAACAGTGCTGAATGAATTATAAACCTGAATGAAGATGATGAAATGCAAACAGGGTGTAAACCTGAGGTATGCTCTGCCTGTATATTCACACACCCCAAAGCAGTGGCATTGTAGCGTTGCCAGCGGCACTGAGCGCAGATTTGATGCTGCAGTGGAAACGCACCATCAGTTGCTCTCACCGCTTTCAATCCCATAATGCACCACGCGAGCATTTAAGCTCAACTTTAATAGGAATGAATTAAAATGCTCCCCCCGCTGCGCTCGCTACGTGCCAGTGGAAACGCACCATGACACGATGCGCATATTCGCTTCGCATTATAAAATCCTCTTCTATTTAAGGAAGAGCATGTGCAGTCAGCAGGTTCACGGCTTAGGGCCAGTAAAAAGTATAAACAAGGCTTCAACTGCACAAAACGCTTCCACTACAAGATTCCATCGCTTGCTGTGTCCTGCGTAAAAGAGCTTTTAAAGCCGTGGTTGATCAGCTTTTTTTGAAGGCTTGATTCTGTGTATGGGGTGCACTGTAACATATGCTCATGTTTAAAAAAAAACTGAAGGCATCCTAACCTTATTCCATAAAAGTGGCTGAACCAATGTGGAGTTGTTCAGCTGCAGCTCACATGCATGAATGTTGGTGTTGGGGGGAGGGGCCGTGTCTGAACTAGCATGAAATCAGCACCCTGATGAAGAGGTTGACTGGCATTACCATGACTACCATTGTCATGGTAAATGTTTAAATAGTAATTACATTTGATTTTTTCCAAAGGCTTTAAAATACAAAATAGTATTTTGTATTTCAAATGTATTTTAAATACATGTATCTGAAATATTGCTCATCCCTGCTAACAATGTCCTAAAATGTGCTAGAAAAATGCAATGTGTTAAAACATCCTAGCAACATGCCAAAATATGCTCTTTGTAAAGTGAAGCTTGATCTTCTGAACACATTTCTTTTCTGTTTCTATGTGCCACTGTTACAGTTAAAGAAGTGAAAGTGTCAGAGACGGAAGGAAGAACTGTCGTTCTAAAGACTGACACTAAACTCCAGAACGGTGATGAGATAAAGTGGTGGTTTGATGATGACAAAAATCCCTTAACCCAATACAGTAACTGGACCATTCCAAACAACGATATAGACTGTGTTGTTACTGATGAGAGATTCAGAAACAAAGTGCAGCTGGGTGGTAAGACTGGAGATCTCATCATCAGTTATATCAGGACCATTCACTCTGGAGCTTACAAAGTACAGATCAGCAGCAAAACCGGAAAAACCACATGCAAGAGATTCATGGTTACTGTCAATGGTGAGTAGATCAATAATCATGCACTGTGTGAACAGTTTAGATCAGGGGTGCCCAACCCTGTTCATAGAGAGTTCGCTGCTTCAAAACTGTGTGTATTGTGAAAAGTGCTTATACATATATTATATATATTATATAATATGAAACTAAAAGTCTGTTCACACCATGCACAATAACAATATTTATGAAAATCTTTCTAAATTAAAAAAAAAATAGTGTCCACACCACAACTAACAACTAATAACTAATAATCAAAAGTATTTTTTCATCTTATGAGTGATAAAAATATTGACAGGCAATCACAATCTATCATGCTTTAAAGAGCTCGAGCATTTAAAGCTCAAAATGACAAAACGTCAGCATGTGCTTATAATAAACAGAACAATATTGTGTGTTTGTGTGGATGCTTATATAGTTATCTTTATAGTTATTGTTCTTGTTGTGAATGGGCCTTAAAGGAGTAATATTGCAGAAGTAAAATGAAAATTTTTGATGATGAATCATAGGTAGTCACAGGTAATTCACATTTCAGGAGAGCTTAAAGAAAATGCAAATGTAATTAATTCACACTTTGTTTTTTTGTATTTGTGTTTCTGTGTGTTGCTTTAACATGAAGTGGAAAAAGTGACAGCGAAGATTGGAAAATCTGCCACTCTAAAGACCGATATTGAAATAAAGAACGGAGATGTAATATTGTGGACCTTTGGAGTTAAAAACTGTCTCATTCATAAATTCGAATCAACACCAACTAGTATTTGTGAGAATTTCAGAGACAGACTGCAGCTGAATGAACAAAATGGATCTCTGACCATCACAAACATCACCAGTGCAGACTTTGGACACTTTCAACTACAGGTCATAAACGGCGAACGGAACCGATTCAGGAGATTCAATGTGATCGAAGGTGAGTAGAACAATCTAGAACTATCCTAAAATGGCTGTTGCCAGCAATGTGCCTCAATACGTAAACATTTTAGAAACATTTGACGATAATGAGCTTTTAAAAAAGTATCACCTTAAATTATAAATGTTGTAGAACTTGTCAGGGACAATTTTCCTTTGATTATATAGAAGGTGACCAACTACCAGTAGAGACCAACAAGGCACCATTACAGCTACCATTAAAACCAATACAATACCCATTATAACCAGTAAAAACATTAAAAATCTATGATGATTTGTATTGTTGTTTTTTAAAATGGCTGTTGCTGGCGATCTGCCTCGGAACGTAAACATTTTAGAAACACGCCACATTTATTTGGACACGTTTTTCTATGCAGCTTTTTTGGTTTCGGAGGTTACCCCAACTGTAAATTTTCTTTTGATTATATCCTTGTTTTCAATGAAGTTGGGCAAGAAGTAACAGCTGTTCTTGTGTCTGGTTTGGTTTCCTTTTTACATTTGCATGTCTTACTATCAGCCATGATTATTTTATTCAGTTAATTAGAAGAGTTTTTATATGCATATCCGCTAATTGTTTACGAGAAGCACACATGTGGAGGCTGACAATTAGCTGAACATATACTTGTTTAATTAGTGACACTAAGCCTGCATTTTAATATACTTTTTTATACTTTTTTATAACGTTTTTATACTCTACAATATATAACACAAAAACCAATCTCACACTACAGGATTTATAGCCTGATTTTGCACTGATTTTCCCCTCCTGAGAATCCGAGCAAAAATCTTGTCGAGCACCTCGATCGCTCCCGATGTTCAGTACGGATTATCTGGTAATGTGAGATGTTCACAGATTGAATCTTGCACCTCCCGATCTGTTCTCACACAAATCGAGGCCGCCCTGATCATATCAAACATGTTTGATATTCAGGAATTTATATTGGGATGATCACGGCTATGATTACGTCAGTACTTTCACAACAGCCAATGCGCGACCGCAAAACAGCTGCTGTACGGTCTGTTGGATAGTGGAGATGGAGGAAACTGCTTCTTATGTTTTTGTAGTAACACTGTCTGTAAGGAAAGGAAAGGAAGTGACGTGAGGCCAGACACAAGAACATACTCGGAATTTGTGCTCTGCATTTAACCCATGCAAGTGCACACACACAGTAGTGAGTAGTGAACAAACATGTACACACACACCGTGAACACACACCTGGAGCAGTGGGCAGCCATATTGCTTTGCTTCGGCACCCGGGGAGCAGTTGGGGGATCGTTGCCTTGCTCAGGGTTTCCCTCCCCCCACCTTCGATCCCTGCCGGACCTGAGACTCGAACCCGCAAACTTTTGATTACAAGCCTGACTCCCTAACCATTAGGCCACGGCTGCCCCCAAAAATATGTTTTTGGGGTATAATATTTTGAAAACATACCACAACCACATGGAGTGAGGAAAGCTCTAGAGTGAAATCGTCTCAGTTTTGAACATACCGGGTGAGTGCATAAAGCTGCTAGCACGCTAGCTAACATATGTAAACATTAGTTGCTAAAATGACTATCTGTTGTGTAAGATCACGTGAGGTGATCCCTCCGTCATGATAATAATAATAATCTCTTGAAGTGTGTGATGCGCTACAATTTTCAAATCTTGTAGTGTGTGCATGTTTAAGATTTCAGGGAATATAATCTGCAAAGATTCTACTTATGTGTGCGCTGCCACCAGATTTCATAATCGCTTAGGATTTTAAAAATCCTGTAGTGTGAGCCCGGCTTTAAGAGAACAAATCTCTGACAGAGACCCCTCCCCTATCAGCCAATCACTAACTGACCAAAATTATAAACGCAACACTTTTGTTTTTGCCCCCATTTTTCATGAGCTGAACTCAAAGACCTAAGACTTTTTCTATGCACACAAAAGGCCTATTACTCTCAAATATTGTTCACAAATCTGTCTAAATCTGTGTTAGTGAGCACTTCTCCTTTGCCAAGATAATCCATCCAACTCACAGGTGTGGCGTATCAAGATTCAGATTAGACACATGATTATTACACAGGTGTGCCACAATAAAAGACCACTCTAAAATGTGCAGTTTTATCACACAGCACAATGCCACAGATGTTGCAAGTTTTGGGGGAGCAAGCAATAGGCATACTGACTGCAGGAATGTCCACCAGAGCTATTGCCCGTGAACTGAATGTTCATTTCTCTACCATAAGCCGTTTCCAAAGGCGTTTCAGAGAATTTAGTAGTACATCCAACCGGCCTCACAACCGCAGACCACATGTAACCACACCAGCCCAGGACCTCCACATCCAGCATCTTCACCTCCAAGATCGTCTGAGAACAGCCACCCAGACAGCTGCTGCAACAATCGGTTTGCATAACCAAAAATTTCTGCACAGGATGTCAGAAACCATCTCAGGGAAGCTCATCTGTATGCTCGTCGTCCTCATCGGGGTCTCGACAATGTGCATGGCGTCATGTGGGTGAGCGGTTTGCTGATGTCAATGTTGTGGATCGAGTGGCCCATGGTGGCGGTGGGGTTATGGTTGGGGTTTTTGAATGCACAGAGATACTGTGACAAGATCCTGAGGCCCATTGTTGTGCCATTCATCCAGGACCATCAACTCATGTTGCAGCATGATAATGCACGGCCCCATGTTGCAAGGATCTGTACACAATTCCTGGAAGCTGAAAACATCCTAGTCCTTGCATGGCCAGCATACTCACCGGACATGTCACCCATTGAGCATGTTTGGGATGCTTTGGATCGGTGTATACAACAGCGTGTTCCAGTTCCTGCCAATGTCCAGCAACTTTACACAGCCATTGAAGAGGATTGGACCAACATTCCACAGGCCACAATCAACAACCTGATCAACTCTATGCAAAGAAGATGTGTTGCACTGCGTGTTGGCTTGCACAGTTTTTTAAAGTTTTCAAGAACAGATTTTCATAGATTCATATTGTAAAAATATTATCTTTGTATTTTGTTATTATATTTTATTTTATTTAATGTTCTGTTGTTTTCAGCATGTATAGGGACAATCGAGTGGAGCTGTAACATCATCCATGTGTAGATGTATATGAAGCAGAACTGCTAAGAAGGGTTTGGCTGCAGACATGCACCTGCACTCTCAGACGCCTGCACTTCCAGGAGTGACATTGCAGTCGATTTTATTTTTACTTTATTTTAGTTATTTATTTATTTTTTAAATCGAATCTCTCAACATTTTACAACGGTAGCCAGGTGGTGAAGACAAGAAAAAAGAAACTAAATTACAATGTCACTCGCAATAGCCACCTGCACTCTCAGCTACCTGCAGGTCACTTGCAATCCACACAAATGGTGCGTGTTGCCAATAGAGACAAGACGCTGTGGTGGTTAAACGATTAAAACTAATTTAGCATAATGTACAGGGTCCTGCAAGTCATCTGTAGGAGATAAAAACAAGACCCGCAAATCCGTGGCCACAGAAAAAAATAATAAATATATAAAATAAAGTAAAAAATAAAATAGACTGCAAATGACGCCACTTCCGGAAGTGCAGGTGTCTGAGAGTGCAGGTGCAGATGTCTGCAGCCAGACCCTATTGTGGAATGGCTTTTTTCTTACTGTTTAATTTCTGTGATCTCTGTTTTCTTTTAGATTCCACTGTAAACAAAGTGAAAAACTTGCTGGAAAAGAAACCACTGCTGCTTCAAGACTCTGTGGATAAAGAGGATGAGCAGGAGGGGACGAGTAGAGTTTAATAAGACACACCCACCACTGTCAATCTTTGTGACATCATCAACACTTAAACTGAACAATATATGTGTCACAAATACGGTCCCTGTTACTCCTCCCGCTCACCACCAGAGGTCCCCTTCACCACACAGACCGTTTCTGTTTCTTTTTCTTTTTGGCATTTTGCCATTTTTCTTTGATAGGACAGTAGAGATAGGACCGGAAGCAAGTGGGAGAGAGGGGGATCGGGAAAGGTCCACGAGGCGGGATCTGGGGACACCCAAAGCGCAATAGTGCCATATGTCAGCGCACTGCCCACAAGGCTATCGGCGCTACACACAGACTGTTTCATCACTCAAACTGTATCACCCTTTCACACCAGACTACATTTCCCATGATCCATTTCACACTACACTGATTTGCAAACACACCCTATCATACTGTAATGATTGAGTCGACTGATTGCGTGACGTCAC
The DNA here is from genome assembly GCA_019740295.1 of Labeo calbasu. Lineage (NCBI taxonomy): Eukaryota > Metazoa > Chordata > Actinopteri > Cypriniformes > Cyprinidae > Labeo > Labeo calbasu. Next base: position 22,668 of record JAHKKF010535097.1, on the reverse strand, counting down.
TGCTACGGACAAACAGGGACGGAATGGTGTCTTCAAGCGCACCTGTGGACAATGAACAATTCGTGGATGCTTTTAAAATGGGAGGAGGGGAAAGGTGAGGGAGGCTTTTGTTTTGATAATGAACTGTGAAAGGGACTGATTCGCTGTGTTTATTAGTCTGCTGTGTCCACAAAAGTAGGGGATCCGTGGCGTTCGTGGTTGGCTAGCACCACCGGCGCTGAAGAAAACCGGGGTCCCACTTATTGGCCCGGAGGTAGTTATTGGGGGGGGGAATTAGCTAGATAGGGAAATGAGTGTAGGTGGACACTGGCAGGCTGTTTGATAAAGACCTTCCTATCATTGCCGCGGAGGGGAAGGCTGAGTCCAGTGACGGCAGGGTGTCGTCGGACGTGGACAGGGAAGTC
>JAHKKF010535097.1:0-16961 GCA_019740295.1 Labeo calbasu | reverse complement strand
ATGTTCAGGTACGCCAGCGCTGATATTAACGTTGATATTAACGTTTATTGACTGAGCTGATCTCAGTTTGATGTTTTTATTTCTCAGACTCTGTCCACTGTTCTGGTTTTACTCAAGCTGTGATCCGATTGGTCCTCTCTGCTCTGGTGGGTGTGGCTACTGTCCTTATTCTGGTTTATGACATCAGATCCAGAAGAACTTAACAGTATTGAGCACATATTCAGAGATGGCAAAAGTACACACATCCTTCACTTAAGTAGAAGTACAGATACTCATGTTTAATAATACTCTGGTAAAAAGAGAAGTACTGACTACACTTTTTTACTCAAGCTAAATTAAAGAAGTATAAGCTCTGACATGTACTTAAGTAAAAAGTACCCATTACTCCTGCCTGTTTTAGTGTCACACTGGTAACTGGACCTCACGTTATATTGACACATTAATACAAAATAACTTTTTTTTTATATATATTTAAAATTTTGTTAGCTAATGAATGTATCAAGGCTGAACTATGTAGAACAGGGCGGGACTGGGACAACATTTCAGGCAAATCTCACACTCATCCAGGCAGTCCCATTAACGACAACAAATTCTGAAACCACAGAAAACCCTATTTTTTTTGTATGGCCATCACATTTAAAAAAAGGTTTAAAACCTTAGGCTGGGGCCGTGCAAAATAATTAAAGGTTCTCTTTTGAGCTGCACCTTCATTTCTATTTCCACATTATGACCATGTTTTGTTTTATGTTTATCATATTTTCCTCTTACCAAATGTAACTTTTTTTTGTTTGTTTGTTTGTTTGTTTGGCGAATTAATTTACAACCATAATTTTACTACAAAGTTCATGATTAGTCTATGGTTATTGTAGCAAAACCATGGTTAATTTATGGTAACCATGGTTTAACTATAGTAACAATGGTTTTTGGTTTTAATTGTTGTAAAGGTTGTGTTGTTATCTGCCCTAGCGCCCTCTAAATGTATTATAAAACGATGTCTTATAACATTTGTTTGCTAAATTACTACTGTTGTAACGTAGTGAGGGAGACGTGAAATGGGCTGATCCATCTGCAGAGCTTTATTGGTTTTAGACAGAGACATGGTCGCAAAACAAGCAGGGTCCGACATTGGCAAACAGGTATATATGGACAAAACAAAAGAGTAATCCGGAACAGGTGAGGGTCGATCAATGGCGAACGAAATCCAAGGGGCTAAGCAAAAGGGTAATCCGAATAAGACAGGCTAGAGTTCTAAAGGGCAGGCAGCGTAACAGACAAAACAAGATAACCAGGCGAGAATACAAAACACAGAGGACTAGACAAGATCACGGGAAACTAGGACAAGGCTTCGTACGAATGATAATACAATACAATACTCGGCAAATAGTGAGAGGAAGTCCGGGGCTTAAATAGAGTCTCTGATTGGACCCAGGTGATCAGCCCAATGGCTGATGGGGAACATAGTATGGGGTGTGGTTCAACAGTCAGTGTAATGTGAATGTCAATGTAATGAGAGAGCGACATCTGGTGTTGAGCGGACCAAAGCTCACCGGCCAGATTCGTGACCACTGTAACGTTACAGTAGATAATAATGACGTCCTTTAGCATACAGTATTTTGAGTGATGATAGAAATTAATTTAGTTTAGTTTACAGTAGCTATTATCAATCCTCTGGCTACTGCTAAGAGTTGCTAGCACTTAACTAGACAAAACTTCATTAGCCTATTGACTGGTATGGTGCCCCGATTTTGAATTTCCAAAAGGCAGTTTAAATGCAGTTGTAAACAATCCCAGCAGAGGAAGAAGGGTCTTATCTAGCGAAATGATTGGTTATTTTCATTAAAAAAATATTTATTTTCATGAAGAATGTTCCTGTATTTACCATGGCTGGCACAACAAAACTGAAGCCCCCTTCCTTGGGTTTGTTACCTGTAAAATATATGATGATTAGCGGGGGATCTGTAAATGCACAGGTGGGAATATATTACTCGCAAATGGAAAAGATTCAAATCATTTAAAATCCATAGGTATAGTGACTTAATTGCACTTTTAGCTGGTAATGTGTGATCAGGGTGAGCTGACTGGGCAACAGTTCATTAAAAAATTAACATCACCTCTTCAGTACTGGTCTGTGTTTCCACACTGTATCTCCAGTAACAAATCTTTACTGATCCTGCAAAATGAATAAATAACTCCAAATAAGTACAAAAATATTACATATTACAAACACAAACCACTCCTTCAGATGCAAAAAGAAAAAAACAACATTATTTCTAGAGGTGGCTGATATAGTGATATAGGCCTTTGTTTCCATTTTTCTTTGAAAGGACAGTACAGATGAGACAGAAAGTGAGTGGGACAGTGGGATCGGGAAAGGTCCACAAGGCGGGATTCAAACTCGGAAGACCCGAAGCACAACTGCACCATTCAAGATTCAGATCGAAAATTCAAAGATCCAATCTTGTGTCGGCGCCAATAGCCTTGTGGACAGTGCAAGGCTATTGGCGCCGACACAAGATCGGATCTTTGAATTTTGTTCAGTAGCGTTAAATTTAATTTTAAATTGTTTATTTAGAATAAAATATAGTATTTTCCGCAGCCAAATTTCTTGGTCCACACAAGCGATCACTTTCCGATATAAGAATGCAGTCATAGCAGTGTTAATTTTGACAGGCATTTTTTATTTAGTCTTAGTCTTTAATATGTAACATTTATTAGTAACATTTTGGTCATTTGAGTCTTTCATGGTTTTAGTCAAAAAGTCATTGCATTTTTGTCAACTTTTAGTCATTACTTTTAGTCAAACTGCAGTTACCAACATTTATTTTGGTAGCTATTTTAGTCTTCAAACTAAAATAATCATTATGATAAGGATTCAATTCGGGAAATTTGGGAAAACATTTTTGGGTGAACTACCCCTTTAACAGTATTTTAGTACTTATTATTATACTTGTACTTCTACTTATATAATTATTATAATTATAGTTGTTCATTTATATATATATATATATATATATATATATATATATATATTATATTTTTTGAAAAAGAGGCACAATAAGACAAATACGCTACAAATTAAACTCACTTTTCAGATACAGTAAGTTTAAGTAGCATGTAGGCTATACATTTATTTAACATCTTTTGGTTAACATTACAGGAATGCTGTAAAAAATTAGGAATGCTGTCCCTTTAAGACGGAAGGCATGCATGTAATACTGATACATTCAGTTTTTACCCACCTGTTTACATTCACTTAAGCCATAACTTACATAAGTTACTGTTTCAGATCGCAAGTTCACGTTTCTTTCCATTACGGCTGCCATGGTGGAACTAGACATGCAAACGCACCTTATCCAATTGCAATCTAATGACAGAGACGCACATTTTGAAAGAGGACAGTTAGCCTATAGGATGTATTTTCAATGTCCAGTAGTCCTCAAATAACATTCTCGTCCCGTCTCGTCTTGTTAACGAAGAGGCGACATAAGTTTCGTCATACTCTTTATTATCAGATATTAGTTTTAGCTCGTCAAGGTCTAGTCTTCGTCACAAAAAAATGTTCGTTAACGAATATTTTTTGTCGTCGTCTTCGTTGACGAAATTAACACCGAGTCATAGATAAATTATAGGACACAATTAATAATTAATTCACTTACCGAGTCCATATAGCAAGAACTGCCGGGGTGAAAGCCGCACAGATGGCAAGACTAAATTAAGAATAAAGAAAGCTTATAAAGATTTACTTACTTGATTCTGTAATCATCCAAACATGGCGCTCCTTTGTTATCTTCTTGTTTGTTCCCTCATGCATCGCGATTACACAAATATGGCACACACAGCGCATTTTTCAAACTCTGCTGAAGTACTGCATCATCATGACGTAGTATTTTTGGATCATGCGCATTAAAGAGATTCTTGGTACATTATTCCAAGCTTTCCAATTCTGTTCAAGTTCAAGTTGTTCTAATTCATTGTGAAGTTAGACCAAAGACTATTGACTCAGTCATGCTCATTCACCTAACTGAATGTCAGTCATTTTGAATGCAAATTAATTGTGTTTAGATTTGTTAAACTTTTGCCTGCGATTTATGCAATTAATTGTGTTAAAGTGACTTAAACAACATAATAATATTGAAAGTATTATGTACACAGACGTGAAGTACAGTACTATTACATACAAATACAGTACTCTACATAAATAACGCTGTATGTCAAATATTATGTATAAAATTAAACTTCATTGAGTTCATAGTGCAGGAGTTAAAATTTAAGTTAAAAATTAAAATCAATTATTTTACATGTGCTTTAGTATATTGATAAATATATCAAAATAAGTGTACTTATTTAAAACACAATAAAATCATAATTATGCAAAATGTATGTGTAACGAATCCGGCCTCTGTGGTTCCCCCTAGTCGCCACCAGAGGTCGCTATCTCCCGAGTATTGACTGTCCCATCCTCACTCCATTTCCCATAACCCTGTACCTGGCACTGATCACGTGTCAGCTGCACTGGAACTATTTAAACAGCCGTCTCACCTCCACTCTTTGCAAAGTCTTGTTTTGCCCCGGCTGACATTTCTGAGCGTTCTTGATTACTCTGTTGGATTACCGTGTTTTGACCCCAGGACTGTTTCTCTCATTTATGATTCTACTCTGCTTGCCTTTTCGACCCTCTGCATTGTTTATGGACTATTGTTTACCCTGCCAGCTGCCTGCCCCGGTCTCTCGCCTGTTTGATTACTCTGCCTTTGTCTCGCCTTTGATATACCTGTTCGCTGTTGACCAACCCTGCCTGTATCACTGTGGTTACTCTATTAAACGCTGCAAATGGATCCCAACTCTGCTGGCCCCTCATTACAGTATTTTTAAGTAATACTGTGACCACCCCACATATAGTTTAGGTCACAAATGAAATTATTTGTATATATTCCTTTTTTTTTTCTGTTTATTTCTATTTATATGTGTATATAAGGTTCATTTAAATTACTTAAATGTATTATAATGAGCTTACACTGAACAGTTTAGCTGCATTTTCTGAATTCTGGGTGGCAGTTGAGAGAGAGTTGACTTACTGTGACGACTGCAGCGTATCCTCAGACAACAAAGAGGACCGTATAAACAACAACTAACTTTTGTCTCTCTCATTTACTACTAAGGTTAGTTAAATTAATTAAATGTCATATAAAACTGTAATTTACACATTTTAATGAACAAATAATTTGTTCATATTTATTAATTTTAAGATGCTTATGTCATATAAAAGATTATTCATGCATCCACCTGAGTATTTTATGAGTATTATTTGCTTGAACTACTTACCTGAGTTGTTTAACTTACCTGAGACACTAACTCAGACAGATTTGTATAAGCATTTCTGTACATATGGTTTAGGTTTCATATCGTTATTTCTTTGATTTGATGTGATTTGATTTAAGTCTCTATACAGTGTGTATTATTTGTTTTCCAACATGTTTATGAACCATTTTGCAATTCAAAGTGTTTTACTGACTCTGAAATACAAATGTATATGTGTATTAAAAGACAACAAAGAGGACCGTGAAAGCAACAACTAACTCTTGTCTCTCTCATTTACTACTAAGTTGATTACTGCTTACAGTCTTCCGGACTGCCTGGGACCTGTAACAATACTTAATTAGACATTATTATAAAGTGCATTTTTATAAAGTGCACTTAAGTATGTTACAATCTATTGTCATTAAAGTGCACTCTTTTTAATTCACTTAAGTGGCCTTTAATTTAAATTATATTATATTATCTGCAAGTGCACTTTTAATACAATTAAGGACACTTCTTTTTCACAAGGGTAAGCTCATAATAATGTCACTTACAAATCAGAAAACATGGATGTAGGCTTCTACACTTCTTCAGAAGAAAAGATCAAGGTAAACTCACAAATTTACAGGATGCTTTTTCATGAACATTCACTAACTACTAGTAGCAACACTGATAGATGCAATACAGTGTAGTGTGCTCAAAGTTATGTTGTGTTCTGATGTATTTATAACTAATGTGGTTTGATCTGTTGGCTTGACAAAAATCACTGACGTTAGCATGTTTATTGTTAGATGAATGCGGTCAGTGTATCTGTCAGCAGTTTGTAGCCTTAATTTTGTCTCCTTTTTACTTCCACTCCATACAAAACGTCATATGAAAATTTGAGAGAACACTTTTATACACACAGTTATAGTTGGTGATCTGTTCATGATCCATAAAGCCATTAAAGAAACTTTGAAATCAGTCTGAGAGGAGAAACATTTGAGACATTTGATAAGAAATGAACTATAAACGAGCTGAAGACAGTTACAGGAGTGAGCAGAGCGAAACTCTCTCAAGATCAGACGGCTGCTTTAAGACTTTTAACATCTTATGGGTAAGTTTATTTCTGTTAATAATGACACCACTGGTCTACAGGAAGCTGTGGCCTACGCTAGCTCAAAAGAGCAGTATGGTCAGACACAACAACACTGAATAAATAGGCGGTTATTTAGCTGATGGTGGAGTTTCACATCACTTTACTACAGATCAGCCTCACATCAGCTCAGCTGTCCTTTCTTTAGTGAACCAATTTAGAAGAGCTTGTCTTTGCACATTTGTGGATTGAAACTGTGTTGAAGATGTTTCACCGATTTCGGTTATGTTTGTGTTTGTGGCATCTGGTCGGTGAGTTTGAAATGTGTTTTTTTTTTTTTTGTTTGTTTGTTTTTTCAAAAATGTTTATATGTCTTTCTAAATGTCCTTTAAAAACATAAAACGCATAAAAACACTGAAGCTCAAACAGCAGCAGTTTTAGTTTCAGTGACGTGATTTTCATCTGAAGTGTTTTTTGTTTGTTTGTTTGTTTGTTTTTTCGTGTATGATCAACTTCAGTTCCTGCATTGGAAAATGAGTTTTATTCAAAATCACCACAAAGGTTTTTTTTTTAAAAAAAATCTTAATCTGTGACAAACCCTGTTTCTGTTTGTTCTTCAGGTGTGTTTGCTGTTTCAGATGCAGTGAAGTCAGTGTCAGTGATGGAGGGAGATTCAGTCACTCTACAGACTAACACTGAACTACAGACAAAAGATCTGATTACATGGACATTTGGACATCCAGAGACTCAAATAGCTCAAATTGATAAATGGGCTGAAAGATTCTCCACATATGATGTTCTTAATGGGAGATTCAGAGACAGACTGAAGCTGGATCATCAGACTGGATCTCTGACCATCACAAACACCAGAACCACACACTCTGGACTTTATCAAGTAACCAGCAGCGGCACGACAGACACCACATACAGATTCAATGTTACTGTCTCTGGTAAGTCACAATTACAGTGTGTAACGTGGGGTTTGGGTTTTGTTTGTTGTTCATGTTTTCATGTCTTTTATTTTGAAGTTTTGCCATGGTCCTTGTCTAGCCATGTGCTTCCCTTTCCTCATGTATTCCTGCTATTGGTTCCTCTGTTCAATGTGTCATGTTCTGACTGGTTGTCCAAGTCATGTGTCTTGTTTCTCATTGGTTTGTTTGTGTCATGCGACCCTCATTGTTTCATTAATATATTTAAACTATTTTTAATGAAGCAAAGTCAAAAAAGCAGAAAACCCTCCACACAATGTCATTTGTTTAAAATATCGTTTAAAACATTTATTCAGAGGCCATAAAAAATGTCAAAAGTGCTCAGTGCAGAGACAAAATGATTTCAGTATTACAGAATCACAATCAGAAAGAGCTTTATTGCCAAGTGTGCTTACATACACAAGGAATTTGTCTTGGTGACAGAAGCTTCCAGTGCACAGACAGGATCACAAGACAAGACACAGATAACAAAAATATACAAGTGTTTAGAATAAATATGTGAAAGACAGAACACAACAGGCAATGGTACAGATGTGCTATGCAAATTATGAAAGGGAATTTGACTGTATGGAAGATATAAAGCGATAACGTATGTATAATAAATATAAGTATAGATAGCGGTATTGCACATGTTTTATTTCACAGTGCAAGGAAAACTACACCCAATGGAGGGAAAATTTAGTGCAACAGGAAACAATCATTATTTTTAACCATGTCAAAGTATCATTTCACAACCCTATATGTAAACCTGAGAGGAGGAGATATATTGAGAAAATACATTTTATTGGTCCATGTCAGTACTCCTTTTAGCTTACATTTCTTTTGCTGGAGAAAATATCTGAATGGCTCAATGTGAAATACCCTGACATTCACAACTATTTGTGTCCTTAAAGGAGAAGTCCACTTCCAGAACAAAAACTGACAGATAATGTACTCATTCCCTTGTCATCCAAGATGTTCATGTCTTTCTTTCTTCAGTCGTAAAGAAATTATGTTTTTTTGAGGAAAACATTTCAGGATTTTTCTCCATATAATGGACTTATATGGTGCCCCGAGTTTGAACTTCCAAAATGCAGTTTAAATGCAGCTTCAAACGATGCCAAATGTGGTTGTAAACAATCCCAGCTGAGGAAGAAGGGTCTTATCTAGTGAAACAATCAGTACATCATAGTACTTATATTTATATACTTTTTAATGTCAAATGTTCATCTTGTCTTACTCTGCCTGAACTGTTTTTTCCAGTTCATGACAGTTAAGGTATGTTCAAAAACTCCCATCTCATGTTCTCCCTCAACTTCAAAATTGTCCTATATCACCGTTTTACCTTTTTTGTTAAAGAAACACTCTACTTTTTTTGACAATAGGCTCATTGTCCAACTCCCCTGGAGTTAAACAGTTAAGTTTTACCGTTTTCTAATCCATTCAGCCAATCTCCAGGTCTGGCGGTTGCATTTTTAGCCTAGCTTAGAATACATAGATCACTGAATCTGATTAGACTGTTAGCATCTCGCTCAAAAATGACCATATATAATGATGATATTTTTCCTGTTTAAAACTTGACTCTTCTGTAGTTACATCATGTACTAAGTCTGACGGTAAAATGAAAAGTTGTGATTTTCTAGGTCGATATGTCTAGGAACTATACTCTCATTTTGGCATAATAATCAAGAAACTTTGCTGCCGTACCATGGCTGCAGGAGGCGCAATGATATTACGCAGCACCTGAAAGTGACCGGCATTAAGTTTGTGTAGATGCAGAGTTGCAGCCGGCAGAGTTGACGATTTTTTTGCGTAACCTATCAGTGAACTACGGCTCTGTGTAGTAATTGCTGTTCCATCTGAAAGCAGGTGATGGAGATTTACTGCTGATTACAGAACTGGCTTTATTGACAAAATGCGCAAGGAAATCGCGCTCGATTAATCGTGCAGCCCTAGTACCTGTACAGCTATTCAGCAAAATATTTTTGTCTACAGTATATACATATGAATTGACACTGAATTGAGATCGAAACCCCCTACCTCAAAAAAACTCACTCCAGGATAAACTTAAAAGTTGGCAGTCCTTCAAATGTGGGTATTTGGACAGGCCCTGACCTCATTCCAATGTGAATTTTGAGTGTTCTAAATTTGCAGAAAACACACCCAAACTGTCTCCAACCAAGGGCTTGATGAACAAACTTGTTTGTAAACGTTCGTACACCAATTTTATGCACAAATTTGTGTGTGTTCATGCTCAAGTGAGTGAGATCCCAATGTTGTTCTTTAAACTATATGTATTTTTACCTTTAACTGCAGGACCAAACGTTTCATAATGTAGCTTTTTTTTTTTTTCATTTGATCATGTTTGTGAATGATATTTCAGCATATAACTATTTTACTTTGATAATTTAAAAAAAGTCTGTGACAAACCTTGTTTCTGTTTGTTCTTCAGGTGTGTTTGCTGATTCAGATGCAGAGAAGTCAGTGTCAGTGATGGAAGGAGATTCAGTCACTCTACAGACTCACACTGAACTACAGACAGGTGATTGGATAATGTGGACATTTGGACATACAGAGAGTCGTATAGCTCAAATTGATAAACAGTTTAAAAGATTCTCCACATACAATGTTCTTGATGGGAGATTCAGAGACAGACTGAAGCTGGATCATCAGACTGGATCTCTGACCATCACAAACACCAAAACCACACACTCTGGACTTTATCAAGTAACCATCATTGGGAGCAGGATAGAAATCACATACAGATTCAATGTTATTGTCTCTGGTGAGTCACAATTAAAGTGTAATTTGCGCTGCTGGTGTTTATAATAATTGCATACAAATAATTAAATGATATTCATAAAACACACCACTTAGTCATTTAAGATCACACACGTTAATTGATGCGCTTTATTTTTCACCTTTTTACTTAATTTAATTCAATTTAAACCGATGACAAGCAAAATAGCTGTAACATATATTTATCATTATGAAAGCTGATCTCATGTTTAATGTTTTTATTTGTCAGACTCTGTCCACAGTTATGATTCTGCTGAAGCTGTGATCCGATTGGTCATCACTGCTCTGGTGGGCGTGGCTGCTGCCGCTGCTGTTGTTGTTCTGATTTATGACATCAGATCCAGAAGAGCTGAACAGGATTCTTGATTACTGATTTTTAATATCTTTCTATATTCCTCTTCCTCAAATACTCAAATCTGAACTTTGTTAGTTTGAATCTTAATTTGAATCTTTAGTTTTTAGTCTGAATCTTAACATGATTGAAGTTCATCTCCCATATCCACAGTGGTGGGCAGTAACAAAGTACTTTGTTACTGTACTTAAGTACATTTTTCAAGTATCTGTACTTTACTGGAGTAGTTTTATTTTGAGTAACCTTCAGTTTTACTTCACTACATTCCAAAGCGTAAGATTGTACTTTTTACTTCACTACATTTCATAAAACATATCGTTACTCCTTATAAATCAGCACTGTGGCTGTAGTGGACTCATTCAAGTTCCTAGGAACTAACATCTCCCAGGACCTGAAGTGGGACATTCACATTGACACACACACACACACACACAAAAAAAAAAAGCCCAGCAGAGGTTGCACTTTCTTCATCAACTGAAAAAGTTAAATCTACCACAGGCACTGATGACACAGTTTTACTCAGCCGTCATTGAGTCAGTTTTGTGCTCTATCTACAACTGTCTGGTTTGGGGCACTCCCTCAGCAGCTGTTTTACAAACACTCTCGCAGCAGTGCTTACTAGTTTTTATTTGTAATGTAAGGCCATATAACACAATATGTAAATGTGTTTAAAAGAAAATATTAAGAAGAAAAAACTTTGGTAGATGTACGATGTCTGTGGTGAAGTGCATCATCACAGTCTGTCAGTGTTTCTCCTCTCGGTTTTTCCAGCAGATGGCGCTCGGCGTTATATACCGTTATGCGTAGCAAACCGTTGAAACACGTGAATTATTGTGTAAGCTCATAATAATGTAACTTAAATATCAGAAAACATGGATGTAGGCTTCTACAGTTCTTCAGAAGAAAAGACCAAGGTGAACTCACAAATTTACAGACTAGTCTTCTCATGAACATTCACTGTTTAACTAGTATCAACACTGATAAATGCAATACAGTGTAGTGTGCTCAAAGTTAAACATGTTGTGTTCTGATATATTTATAACTAGTGTGGTTTGATCTGTTGTCTTGACAAACAGCACTGACCTTAGCATGTTTATTGTTAGATGAATGCAGTCAAGGTATCTGTCAGTAGTTTGTAGGTTTAATTTTCTCTCCTGTTTATATGAACCAAACTTTCTGACTTACACTCCATACAAAACGACATATGAAAATATGAAAGAACACTTTTATACACACAATTGTAGTTGGTGATCTGTTCCTGATTCATAAAGTCACAGAAAAAAAACAAACAAACAATTGAGACATTTGATTAATAAGAAACAAATAAACTGAAGACAGTTACAGGAGAGAGCAGAGCCAAACACTCTCAGGATCTCATGATCAAATGGCTGCTTTAAGACACTTTTAACTTCTCTAGTCACTGATCATGTTATGGTCAGTTTATTTCTGTTGAAAATGACACCATCCTACAGGAAGCTGTGGCCTACTCTAACTCAAAAGAGCTGGATGTTCACACACATTAAGACTTATTTCACCCGACATGAGTTTCACATCACAGTCAAGCCTCTCATCAGCACATCATCTGTCATTTCATTACTGAACCCATGTTGAGGAGTTTGTCTTTTATATTTGTGCACTGAAACAGTTGAAGATGTTTCACAGATTTTGGTTCTATTTGTGTTCGTGGCATCTGGTTGGTAAGTTTGAAATGTGTGTTGTTGTTGTCGTTGTTTTCAAATTTGTTTGTTTTTCTAAATGTCTTTTCTGTAAAACCAATGAAGCTCAACAGCAACGTTAGTTTCAGTCATGACGTGATTCTCATCTGAAGTGTTTTCTGTGGATGATGTTGTGTGGAGCTCAAATCAACTTCACTTCCTGCATTAGCAAATGAGTTTCATTCAAACTTAATCAGTTTTGCTGTTATATTGAGTGGATTTCCTTAGAATATCATGGCCTATAAATCCCAACAAATGCTAATCTAACTGTTCTTCTCTGAATAGAACATTCAGGAATCTCTTGATTCATACAAAAGCATCAGCTGCCATCTTGTGTCTCACTTACTTCAATATTATATTAAGTATTGTTTGTGTATATTGTTGTAGTCGTGTTCTTATAAAACAATTTAAAGTGAACGGCTTTATAAATTCCTCTTCTGACATTAAAAGAAATCCCACCGGGAACCAAGATTGGTCAAATTTACAGCATTTTATAAACAATCTGATATAGAAAATTAAAAATAAATCTGGAGTGTAATAATGATTTGATCGTTTTTAAGAATAATTTGCCATTATTTCACTTTCCATGTTTACTGTAGATGATGTTGTATTCTATTTTATTTTATTCTACTTTATAATAAACATTTGATATGATTACAGCAGTGTTTCCAATTCTGGCAGAGATGTTCAATATCGTAGTATGTTTGTATTCATTTATTGTGTTTATATGAAAATTAATCAGACTAAAATATAAGAGAACACTTTTGTACACAGAGTTATAACAGGTGATCTGTTCCTGCTCCATAAAGCCATTAGAGAAACTCTGAAATTAGTCTTAGATGAGAAACGATTGAGACATTTGATAAGAAATGATCAACAAATGAGCTGAAGACAGTTACAGGAGAGAGCAGAGACTTCACTTTCAGGTTCTCATGATCAAACTTTAAGACACTTTTAATTTCTCCAGTCTCTGGTCAAGTTATGAGTCAGATTATTTCTGTTGAAAATGTTGAAGATGTTTCCCAATTTTGTTTCTGGTTTTATTTGTGGTTTTATTTTCTAAATGTCCTCCTTCATGTAAAAATACTGAAGCTCAAACAGCAACAGCTTTAGTTTCAGTTCGTGACATGATTCTCATCTTAAGTAGAAGTGTTTTGTGTATGATGTTGTGGAGCTCGAACTTCCTGCATTAGTACTTTTGTTTTTGTTTTTAAATCACCACAAAGATGCAGTTATTAACCAGTTTTGTTGTTTGGCTACTAATCATTTCAAATGTAAACTTCAAACCATTTACTTTAGTAAACTTTTTTATAAAGTTACTTAAATGTCTGACTTTCTGTTTGTTCTTCAGTTATGTTTGCAAATTCAGATGAGGTGAAGATGGTGATGGAGGGAGATTTAGCCACTCTAGAATCTGGTGTTACTGAAATACAGACACATTTTCTGATAACATGGACGTTTGGACATCCAGAGATTCTTATAGCTCAAATCAGTATAAAGAGGATGGAATCTTTTCCACATATGATGGTCCTGATGGGAGATTCAGAGACAGACTGAAGTTGGATCATCAGACTGGATCTCTGACCATCACAAACACCGGAACCACAGACTCTGGACTTTATCAAATATACAGCAAAACCATGAAACCAACCATATACATATTCAATGTTACTGTCTATGGTGAGTCACAATTACAGTGTGATTTGTGCTGCCAGTCATCATAATAATTAAACACACATAATTCAGCAAATGTAGTCTTACTGATGCACTTTATTTTTGCCTATGACATTTCTTCTTTTCAGTGAAGCCAGTTCCTCATTAGTTAACACTAACGTCAAATTTCCCCATTGCTTCAACATTTAAATTTCCTCTCCCTTCTGTCGACTAAAGCAGGGTGTGAATTACAGGATTCAGGGGGTCATTATTGCAGTGGTACCAATATACAATATAAACAGCAATAACACAAAAATTCCTGTATATCCCAAATAATGGTAATCTAACTTTTCTGCCTTGAATAGTAAAAAACCTTTCATGGATTTTTCATCCTTTCAACAGGATTGAGCACATATGCAGAGATGCCAAAAGTACACACATCCTTAAGTAGAAGTACAGATACTCATGTTTAATAATACTCTGGTAAAAAGAAAAGTACTGACTACACTTTTTTTACTCAAGTTAAATTAAAGAAGTATAAGCTCTGACATGTACTTAAGTAAAAAGTAGCCATTACTCCTGCCTGTTTTAGTGTCACACTGGTAACTGGTCCTCACATTGACACATTAATACAGAATAACTTTTTTAATGTTTAAAATTTTGTTAGCTAATAAACGTGTCAAGGCTGAACAACCACTATGTAGAACAGGGCAGGACTGGGACAAAATTTCAGGCCGGGAAATCTCACACTCATCCAGGCCGTCCCATTCACGACAACAAATTCCGAAACCACGGAAAACCCTATTTTTTGTAAGGCCATCACATTTAAAAAAAAAAGAAAAAAAAGGGTTTAAAACCTTAGGCTGGGGCCGTGCAAAATAATTAAAGGTTCTCTTTTGAACTGCACCTTCATTCCCATTTCCACATTATGACCATGTGTTGATTTATCTTAAAATGACTTAAATACTATAGATTTAATAAAACTATATTATCTATATCTATATCTATATTTATCTATCTATCTATCTATCTATCTATCTATATATATATATATATATATATATATCTAAATTGGCTAAATGTCAAAATTGGTACAATTATAATTACATCATGACAATATCTTTACAGAAAAAAATTCTAATACATGTTATTGCGTTATCACGAGTCATATTTTTCTCGTACCAAAATTAAGCATGTTTTTTGGCGGATTAATTTACAACCATAATTTTACTACAGATTTCATGATTAGTCTGTGGTTAGTGTGGCAAAACCATGGTTAATTTGTGGTAACCATGGTATAACTATAGTAATTGTGGTTTTTGATTTTAATTGTTGTAAAGGTTGTGTTGTTATCTGCCCTAGCTCCCTCTAAATGTATTATAAAACGATGTCTTATAACATTTGTTTGCTAAATTACTATTGTAACGTTACAGTAGATAATAATGATGTCCTTTAGCATACATACAGTATTTTGAGTGATGATAGAAATTAATTTTGTTTAGTTTACGGTAGCTATTATTAATCCTCTGGCTACTGCTAAGAGTTGCTAGCACTTAACGAAGTAAACAAAAACAAAACTACAGTAGCCACAGTATATTAAACTCACCTGCACTTAAAGTCCTGAACAGTCCTGAATCTCTAAAATGCAGCTATATTGAACATGACATCTGATGACTAATTTACTATTTTTTGTTCCATGTCATTTCACTTTATTTGATGTTTGATTCATCGCGGGATCCCTCTTATGTCAGAACGTAAGATATAGATTGCACTGCATGCTAGTTTGCTACTGCACCCAAGAGCATAATTTATTGAGCCCATATGTCTTACTAACAAGAAACTGTGCTTCTAACCACAGGTCGAGAGCTGTAGTTCCAACCATGTAAGTTTGTGATGCTGTTTGCGAATGGTTGTTTGAACTATGGTTTCGAGAAACACCGAATCGTTGAACTATGTTAGTAACAACGGAACTTGGGACCATAGTTGGCTAACGATGCTTTTGAGAAACGCATCCCAGGTCAGTAGTTTTGCCTCTTTGATCCATTCCATTCTCGGGTCACTACTCTGAAACCGTTTGGCGGAGGCGAGGTATGCGCGAGCTGAATCGTGTTGCCAGTACAGACTAACGATTCATGTCTGCCTGCAATTATCAATAAAGATTTCTCTAAGGTTCAAGTCTTTCGAAGTTTTATTACTTTTATTAGGTCGAGCGCCCTCTGGAGGAAAACAAAGTATATTTTAAAGAGTTCAGCAGAGCGCCACATATATAAAGCTTTAGTTTACATTATTTTAAGCGTGATTCATAAAGCCATTAGAGAAACTCTGAAATCAGTCAGATGAAAAACAGTTGAGACATTTGATTGATAAGAAACAAACAAACTGAAGACAGGAGGATCTCAGGATCTCAGGATCAAATGGCTGCTTTAAAAGAACACTCTACTTTTTTTTAAAAACTTTTTTTTCCAACTCCCCTAGAGTTAAACAGTTGAGTTTTACCATTTTCGAATCCATTCAGCCGATATCCGGGTCTGGCGGTAGCACTTTTAGCATAGCTTAGCATAGATCATTGAATCTGAGACCGATAGCATCTCGCTCAAAAATGACCATATATTAGGGATGTCACAATACTCAATATAATATCGAACCGTTCGGTACGACATCCACGGTTCAATACGCGCTTGTGAATTGCGGTTTTTCGGTTTTGCATTTAAATAACTTCGTTGTTTTATTTCTCTCGTAATTTGCTGTATGTGTGCCCGCGATTTCACGTGCTGAAACGAGGAAGTGCTTCCCCGCTTATATTTGAAAAAAGCAACACACGCAGAGCATCTTCCATTCTAATGAAATGCAATGATAAGCCTTTCTAAACCTGTCGTTCAACAAAAGTTATAAAAAACAAAACTTGTTTTTAATTCACAACATCAGTCGAGTATTTGAAATAACTTCCTTATGTGATCTGATGTGGATTCTTATCACAGAACGAGGCAGACAATAAATTCTATTCTCATATTCTATGTAACCGTTAAATCGATTAGCAATGGCTTATGAAAATACACGAGATGGCTTGAAGAACACAGATAAACCATATATTATTGCAGACG
>JAHKKF010535096.1:4682-15405 GCA_019740295.1 Labeo calbasu | reverse complement strand
TTATCATTATAGGGTAGATTTGTACATACACTGCCAACACACATTAATGTTCAAACAACATGTAAAAGTGAACTTAGCATCCGATGACCCCTTTAAACGTTTAAACGGACAGACTATGGATGAAAACTGCTATGATTACCTTTAAAGCATAAATTTGATTTAAACAGTTTGTCTACATAATATTCACATATGCTGTTCATAGGGGATGCTTTGTATAGCCCTACAGTTACAGCATGACATAATATTTAAACCCATTACTATTAACATTTTACATAACATTTATTTATTTTATCTCACAATTCTGACTTTTTTTCTCACAAATGCAAGTTTATATTTGCTAACTAACTTTTTATAACGATTTAACTCAACAATAGTGAGTTTGTCAATTCTCAGGGGAAAAACCCAGAGCCGATGGGAAAAGAGAATGACGAGTTGTTTTTTTTCTTATCAGAATCGTGAGATTTAATCTCTGAATTATGAGAATAAAGCCAAAATGTTGAAATATAAACTCAAATTTACCTTTATTTTATTCTTTTATTACATGGCTCCATAGACTGCTAAAACCCTCATTTTCTGCAACCAGATTAGCTCCGTCCATAAAGAAATGTCATCATTGTTTGCAAACACTGAATTGGTCTATTGAGCATGTTTTCTAGACTTTAAATTGAATATTATAGGAATAAAATCATAGAAATATCCAAACTGATGTTTCTTTAGAATATTACAGGGTATGTTCACCTTGGGGGTTGAAAAGATAAAAAAGGACTTATACCTGTGGCGTTAATTAGTGTTGCATTAGTTCATCTTTGTGTGTTCATGAGGAAAGTGTTTGTCAGATGTGTAAAAAGAATTGTTCTTAGGAATCAGATTTCAAGGAATCAGCTGATCTGAACTGGACTGCTCAAGTTCTGAACTCAATAACAATTTGATTCAGCAGTTAACAGCCCAGAGGTGAAGATTTTTAGTGTTTTATACAGTCATTTAATGTTGCTTCAATTTGGAATGTAGCATAAAACTGTAGTTCTGATGCTGATGCCCCCTAGTGGGGCTAAGGCTGACTAGGGGGAATCAGCTAACTTTAATTGGGGCTCAAGATGATTTAAAATTAATGTCAAATATGACAAATCAAATTACACAAAAACAAAACTAAAATTGTAGTATTTTATTGAATATTTTTCTAATAAATATACTTTTTACCAAATATGCCAAGCTGTATTTTATTAGCTAAAATTGTAGTACAAATATTTGTAAAAACCCTTACCCTTGGTTCTTATAAAATGAAAGATTAATGTAAAGTCATTGGTTTAAAAGAGTGGGAACCCATTATTTACAGAATCTGACTGCCCATAGTTTAAAACACGTTTTAAAATAGGATTTTAAACATATTTCCAATGGAGGTCTTGGAGTAAAAATGGTGGCATACAACTTGTTTGGGCTACTTTTTTAGTTCCTTGCATCCTTTCGAAATCTTGAGAGTTACATTCTCCATTTATTATAATAGACTTTAGTCAGGGTAGAGTCATATTTTTGATAGGAATGAAAACAAGGCTGTGAGGGTCAGAAATGCAGTGTGTTTGATGGATTGCACTTTTGTTTAACTACAAGCCAGATGTTCAGCTGGTGAAAGATCTGGGGAAAAAATAAATAAATTGAGTAGACAAACACTCCATTAAACTGTTTTGAAAATGAAGTGATCTAGAACCTTTATACAGTGCACGCTATTGTAGATTCTTGGGCTATCCCTCACAGCCTTGTTTTCATCCACATAAAATTCAGCATGGCATCTAACCTGACTAATGTCTGATGAATGGAAAAAAGAGACCAGAACAGTCTTAAGAATTTGTGTCAGGATGGTTCTGAATAACACAGGGTGAGTAAATGATGACACGATTTCCATTTTTGGGTGAGCTGTCTTCTAAAAATTCAGTTGTGGGAGGTACAAAAAAAGTGAGGGGGATGTACTGTACACATCACATAGTTCTTCATGTTGAGCTGTAGCAATAGCATGAGGTGGCGGGATCTGTCTACATGAGGTCACACACCAGCAGGACTGATGGTATTCATTGGGGAACTTCAAACAGATGTTTGTATAGATTAGAGCATGTGGTGGACTCTGAGGGAAAGGGTCTGTCCCTAATTGAGTATAGTCACTTTGACCCATACCTCCCATTTTATTGCACGTCATCTTTGGAACTGTAGCCATTAAATCACTCACAGATGGATCTCTACTTCTGCTACACCTTCTCAGTGGGGCCCCTGTCACACATGGCAACACATGACATTGGGGATAACATTACTATGAGTTGCTCATCACTGGAATGAACAGTAATTCACCACTGTACTCTGAGGTGCTCTCTGAAGTACACCTAGATATGTGTATTGTGCTAGTACAAGTGGGCCAGTCTGAGAATTAGGGCATTTGAAAATGACCCAGGAGCTTCATGTTCCTCTCTAACCCCCTTTTTCTAACCCTTCGCCTCTGTCAAAGTCAAAGGCTGTCTTTTATCTCCAATCAGTTGCATGTGCCCTCCACAGAGATTGAGGTTTTATTGTTTAACTCTTGCCTGGCAGAGCTACTTACAAGACCATGATTTCCTGGTCTTACTGTGCACTATTCATTGGTGCCTGTTATTCTAAATTATCAATTCAAAATGTTGGAAATAACATCATGACAATGCTAATTGATTAATGGCTGCAGAAGATCACTCGCCTTTATTAGTGATTATCCTGAACTGTGGTGTGAAAGGCGGCAGAAAAGGAAAAATATCCCAGTTTATACTATGATATAATTTTTAGAATACACCTGCTGAATGGCATCAGTGGAGAAAAATCGCTTTTTATCGCTATATTGGTGTACTGTAAAGAAATAAAAAAAAGTGCAAAAATCGTACCTCGAGGGGTACAACAGCTCATCACTGGGGAAGTACTCTTTAGCATCAGACATCATGCCCACAGACCTTTGGCCGAACGTCTGATATGGTACATAAAATTCTTTCGAAGTCCTCATTGGATCAGTTGAATTCTACAGGATTTCCGGGAGACTTGTGTGTCGCATTTTTTTATTTTTCGCCTGGAAACGAAGATGGTCTGACGCCAAACCCCCTCACGGAAGAAGAAAACCATCGTGTTTACAACTATTATAATAAGCTATTATTAGGATCAGCTAAACACTAGATTTTCAAAAGTATGTGAAACATGTAAAGTTTGCAGCATAGACTTTTTAAAATGCTTCCGAAAGACACACAGTCTGTTATTGTGTGAACATTTCCACGCCCCTAAACATGATGCAGCACAAAACAAAATGTGATTGGTTGCTTTATTTGTCAGTTGGCCTTTTGGGCCTCCTGCCGTCAATCTGAGGGTCTTGCTACGAGAGTCTACCGGGGCAGTATCCATCTTTGCACCTTCTATCTACCTCCTAGAATGTTGCATATGAAAGTTCACTTCCAGAACAAAAATTTACAGATAACTTACTCACCCCCTTGTCATCCAAGATGTTTGTGTCTTTTTTTCTTCAGTCGATAAAAAATTGTGCTTTTTGAGGAAAACATTTCAGGAATTTTCTCCATATATTGGACTTCAGTGGTGCCCCCAAGTCCGAATTTCCAAAATGCATTTAAAATACAGCTTCAAATGGCTCTAAACAATCCCAGCTCAGGAACAAGCGTCTTTTCTAGCGAATCCGAGTCAATACAGTTACGGTAGGTCGGAAAACTCCCATCTCGTTTTCTTCTCCAACTTCAAAATCATCCTACATCGCTCCAGAAGTACTGACCCAGTGTTTACAAAGTGAACATGCAAAGAAGATCAAACGCCCTTTACAAAAAAAAGGTGAAACAGCAATGTAGGATGATTTTTTAACTCAAACGTTGCAGTCTGTTGGTTATATAACGGCAGTCAATGGGATTCATGGCTTTGAGAGTCAAAAAAACATACACAGACAAAACCAAATTAAACCCTGTGGCCTGTGACGATACGTTGAGGTCTTAAGACATAAAACAATCGGTCTTTATGAGAAGCTGAACAGTATTTATATCATTTTTACCTCTGATCCACCGCAATGTTCAACTGTCCTGAACGCGTTCACAACAGCCGGCGTTTGACCTCAGTTAATTGTGAAAAAACCATGGACACAGCTGATGATTTCAGTAGTACTTTATCCCCTTCTGGGACTCTAAAATCATCAGGGGAAAAATTAACACTGCAAACCCTCCACACTTTTAGTAACTTGATGGGTGGGTTGATATGGAGCCGAAGAGCAAGCAACTATAACTCCAGTCGATCAGACTCAAAAGTTGGGAGTTGGAGAAAAGTCAACCCTCCCGGATGAGTTTGCGCAAGCAAGTTTTTAATCCGTTGCAACAATCAGGATAAGCATTTTGAGTAGCCATCGTACCCACAATCTCTGTGCACTGTGTAAACAATGAGTGACGTATACGCATGACAGATCATTTCCGTGCATACGTCTACTATTCCAGAGCACGTTGTGAACATGTTCAAGACAGTTGGACATTGCGGTGGATCAGAGGCAAAAAATAATATAAATACTGTTCAATTTCTTGTAAAGACAGATTGTTTTGTCGTTTAAGACCTCAATGTATCGTCACGAGCCCCAGGGTTTAATTTGGTTTTGTCTGTTTGACTCTCAAACCCGTAGATCCCATTGACTGCCATTATATGACTGACAGACTGCAATGGTTTGAGTTAAAAATCTTTGTGTTCTACTGAAGAAACTAAGTCAACTACATTTTGGATGCCCTGGGGGTAAGCAGATAAACATAATGTTTTCATTTTTGGGTGAACTATCCCTTAAAGACTGGGATGCATCAAATTAATGGTTGGCTATCAGCAAGTGTCTGTTGCTAGTTTTTGTGGTGTGTTGGCTCTTGTGGGCAGTATTTTGAATAGGCATGGAGGCTACTGATGAGAGTGAGAACTCTGATTGAATGATCAGTTTAATCGAACGAGTCAGTGCTCAAGAATTAAAGCAATAGTGATGAAAACGAGCACGGACAGAAGGCTGTTTCGATGTTATCTTACTTGAACATTCCAATACGCAAATATTCTCATAACATCATGAGGCGCTTAAAATTATGAAAAGCTAATGAAATAACTGTTATTCAAAATAGCAAGCAAGCGCTGCTTTGTTTTTGTTTCGTATATCTGGTATATTCTTGTTTCGGTTTCTCCTCTATATTCGATTGATGAATATAGACTATTGATACTTGCTCATATAGAGAGTTAACTGCTCTCACGTAGGCGCAGAACGCACATGCTAGTTTGCAGTCGGCTGTAGTCTGTGCGGTGTGTTCAAGCGCAGCTTTTTAGTCCAGACACTGCAGATGCGAGGCGACAACACCGCCAGCTTTCACCGCAGCGAGTTCTTTGAAGCCGGCTTGGCGTGTCCTAGCTTTAAGAGTTGACAAAACCAAACAAATCCAACTTGATTTAGATCAAGTAAAGCGGGTTCAAAATGCGCACTATAAACATTCTGTCAGCTCAGGGTTTTGATCAAGAGTTTATGATTAACTCTGGAGCATGTTCACCTGAAAGTGTGACATCTGCAGCGCAGAATCTATCATGGAGAACATCGGTTGGATTCAGTTTTCGCAAGACAGTCAGCACCATTCACTACTCTGCTGAAAATTAAGAGATTATGAAAAAATTTAAATGCAAGGCAAGTAAAAAACACTGCAGCTGCTACAAAAGTTTGAGAAGCCAATTGAAAGAAAATATCTGACTATATTAATGCAAGTGAATCTGGAACACGAACAGGGCAACACTACAAACAAGCGAACAGGGACATGGAACTATATACAGCTGTACTCCTAAAGGTACAATGTCAGTGCTTTTTTTTGTTTTCTGAGAGTATATAGTTTGAACATCTACCAGTAGGGGCTGTTTAATCAGTCAAAACTCCTACAGAAATTGCTCTTTTAACTTCTCTAAACACCTTGCACTATTTTGGTATGTAATGCCCACTTTTTACAAACTAATCAGTCTTCAATGGTGGAAAATCCTCATTCTACATGTTTTCTTACTAAATATCGTGTTTCAGATTACTGACGTAAAGTGGGTTGCAACCGATGTTTCATGTTGCCTTTATCGCTCTTCAGTTTTTCTAACCCAATTTCTTTTTACCATCCTTCCTTTGGCTCTACTCATTTTGCTCAATTCTCATATCTCCTACGCAGCTAGTTAAAAGAGCCCATCCGCAATCATCAAATTCTTCTCGCTGGAACTGTTAGGTCAAGTTACATCAAAGAGATCAAGAAGGATCAAGCTCTTAAAAGGGACAGGCTCCAGCTCCCATCATCAGAAACAGGTGGAAGTCCTCATTCCAAGAACAAAGCAGAGATCACCATCTATAAAACCTTTGTAATTCACTAAGAAGTTTCTTTAACAGATTTCTTTAAAGTGACACCCAATTTTGGGGGCGGGCTGAGTTCAAGTATAACGTCTCGGTACGGTTTCAAGGTTAAGCGTGCATGATTGCATCTCAGGGTGTCGTTGGAGTCACACTCGAATTTGACTCTGTATTTGATGGTATTAATCTACAAAGAGCCTGGGTATGATAATCCACTAAATCCTGAAGAGTCCGAATCAGCAACGTGGTATGAGATCGTGGTGCTCCATTAATGTGTTCTGCGTGCACTCCTCTGAATCAGTAAACAACCTTGACCATAAACATAAGTCATGAGGTGCCATCTAGGAAGTGGACTTCAGTAGAGTAAGAATAAGCAGGAGACATCTGTCAAACAGGCTCTCCTTTCGTAACCAGAGTGTCTCTATTGGTTGCAGATGATGCCCCATTTCAAGAAGGAAGACTAACTACTTCAAGACTGTGCAGCTTTCCTTTCGCGTACCCTGGCATAGAGAGATTATGGGAGTAAAGTTGACAGCTTGTATACTAGTTCAAATGGGAGATGACTAATTTGTTTGTATGGATAATATTGGATAATTTGTTTGTGTGGATGTGGGTATTTGGAAATGGAATCACACTTGGTTGATCTATGACTAGGGTGGATAAACAGGCCGAGAAACCTTTAAAGCGGCAGATCAAATTCTGTTTTTATTTAACCATTTGTCTGTTTGCATTAGTAATTTTTTGCAGAAGTCCTCTTTTTTCTGACATATCTAAGTAAAACCACATCAAATGTGCTCCTGTGCTGCTAGCGAAACCAGCTCTGCACTCCAACGTATTTTCCAACGAAAAGTGTTTTGGTTGGCCTGCACGCATTTCTCTGCATGTCTGTCTATGAAGTGATGTGGGCCCCTTCCAAATGACTCAGCTGCGCCCCAACAGAAGTGCCACACTCATAGGTGGAAATAAGAAGAGGTTGGAAAGTAAATATTAGCTTCAAGTGTGTTGAAAGGCATTGCCACCCATCTGCCACTATCTGATGCTGACCAGTCTCCAGAATGACTTTACTGAATCTGAATTGTAAAATTTTAAAGGTAAAGCTTTTATCAGCTGAAAACTTCTGATTTATTTTATGCAGATAAACCCATTACATGGCTATTTTGCCTAATACACTTTTTCCCGTCTCTAGAATGTAAGCTGCTGGCTGTGGGAGGCAAAAGTCCCCTTTTTCATAGTATTATTCTAGTCCTGAAGAGTTTTAGTTGTAGTGTTGGTGCCAAAAATGTGTTGTTCGAGCACTGTGCTTATCTGTTGAAATAAAACTCTTGGAAAAATCAAAGAAAAGTACAGAAACATGGAGCAAAGTGCAGAGCAGTAAACAAGAGCGTCTGAATGGTAGCAAAGCCAGAAGCAAACCTGCTGATTTATTCTATGCAAATAAACCCATTACATGCCTATTTTGGCCAGTAAAATTTACCTTGGAAATGTAATAAAACTTACAAGTTAACCTATTTAAAATGTAATGAATAGTGTAACTGTTTCAATTACTTTATGAAAGTAATGTACCGGATTACATTTGCTTACTTTTTGATTACTTTTCTAAACATTTTTAACCAACACATTCTCACTCTCAACTCGTCACATATTGATGCTTAGACAGGACGCACTTTTTATCCCCTTTAGCGTCATTTTTCAATGTGCAGAGTCCTCCATTGCTTTAAAGGGGTCATTGGATGCCCATTTTCCACAAGTTGATATGATGCTTTAGGGTCTTAATGAAAAGTCTGTAATATACTTTGGTTAAAAATTCTCAATGGTTGTGTAAAACAACACCCTTTTTACCTTGCCAAAATCAGCTCTGCAAAAATCATCATTTTCTGGTCGAGGCTGCTTTAAATGTTAATGAGCTCTGCTCGCCCCGCCCCTCTCTTCTCTCTGCGGAGTGACAAGCCTGTTTACTGGCGTTCAGCTGCTAAACTTGCTAACTAGCACGTTATTAGGAAAGGTGATTGCAGAAATTCATAAAAAAAAAAACTTATACTCACTTCTGCTGTAGGTGAAGCTTGATCACGAATGATTTGCGTGAACATAGACGGATTTATGTAGATTGGGAGGCACATTCCCTTCACAAACTTAATCCACTGCATCTTCAGCAGCTCTGATGTCGGGAGTAAATGACGACCACTATGTTCATTATTACATCCAGCAACACAACACCTCAATCGCTCAATCTGAGATATTCTTGTTTAACTTACATCCCTGCTCCAGCATCGAAACAATGAAGGTTGGTCTGTGACAGCTGATCTGATGTAAGACGCTCATGTCAATCAACAATTGTGGGAGCGGCCTCAATCCTCATGGATTTTTATCATTACAGAGTAGATTTGTACATACACTGCCAAAACACATTAATGTTAAAATAACATGAAAAAGTGAACCTTGCATCTGATGACCCCTTTAAATAAGAAAACTTTGGTGTCAATGTGTCAACGCAAAAGGCACTGGAATTTTATCATCATGATTAAATTAAATATTGGGTAATAATATTGCCATATATGTTGGGGACTGTAAACATTCTCAACAACTTTATTTACATATATGAGCACGTAACCCCTTCCCCCTAAACCTACTGTTTGTCAATAAAACACATAATGTAATAGGCAGATATACTCTACGGTCAAAATTTATTACAAAAAAATATTAATATTCCAAGTCTTCCAAGGCAAAATGATTGATTTGTGAGAGGAATAGATGTGAACACCATCTCCATCTGCCGTAAAGCCCAGGCCCTGTGTGCAGTCTGTGCCGGCAGAAGAAGCCTTAGGTCAGCCTTGGTTGTGAAATGCTATTGGCTCTTGTGTATCTTGTGACCGAATCTGTCATGCCAACTCTATAACACGGCAATTCGTACGTATTTTACAAGGTGGCTAATTCGTACAAATTTATACAACCTAATTTGCACAATTTTGTACGATTTGCCTAGACCCAAGTTACGGGTAGGTTTAGGGGCGGGGTTAGGTGTAGGGCATTCAAATTGGAAACTCGATTTGGCTACGATTTAGCTAAAAACAATTTAATTCATATGAGTAAGGTCGTACGAATTAGCACCTCGTAAAATACGTATGAATTGCCATGAAATCAGGCTGTGCTAAAGTACGGGAGTATCTTTTTGAAAGAGATGTGAGTGTGTTAACGCAGCAGGATCATTTTCAACAATTGAAACCTTATGTTTTACTCTCTTCATTACATAAAGATATCGTATGGCTTCAGATGACATAGAATGCAAAACAACTTGTTTGTAATACTTTTATACTGCTTTTTCATGGTCAGTTTTTGCAATAAATACCCGTAACTGTACTTTTATTTGCCTGTTATGCATTTTATATTGTTCAGAAGTGGGTAGGTTTAGGGCAGGGGTTTGGTGAGGTGCTCCAATTAAAATATAAATTTGTGACCCTGGACCACAAAACCAGTCAAATTGTAAAAGTGTAAATTTCACGAAATTGAGATTTATACACCACCTGAAATAAGCTTTCCGTTGATGTATGGTTTGTTAGGATAGGACAATATTTGGCCGAGATACAGCAATATGAAATCTGGAATCTGAGGGTGCAAAAAAACTAAATACTGAGAAAATCGCCTTTAAAGTTGTCCAAATGAAGTTCATAGCAATGCATATTACTAATCAAAAATTAAGTTTTGATATATTATCTTCATGGAACATGATCTTTACTTAATATCCTAATGATTTTTGGCATAAAAGGAGAATCGATAAATTTGACCCATCCAATGTATTTTTGGCTATTGCTACAAATGTAGCTGTGCAACATAAGACTGGTTTTGTGGTCCAGGGTCACATTTATAGAAAAGGATTTCTATTTTTTTTACAAATGCATGTAAACCATTAAATTAAGGCAAACCCTGCATGTCGAAAAAGTGCCACTAAAGGGGTACCTTGAGTGTCAATTAAGTGACGCCAAGGGTTCCTGACCAAGTGTCAATCTGTGACGAGTTGGGAGTAAGAACATGTTGCAACATTTGAACTGTTAATCATTTACAAACATTTAAACCAGGCAGGGTTATCCTTACAGTAGTACTCAACACTGATTTGGTCAGACTTTCAAAATACTTTATCGCTTGAATTAAGATTATTTTATAGAATTTTAAAGCATAGCCACCACTTCATCAGACTTTAGCACCTCATTTTACTTTGAGATGGTGCTCAGGTTAAATAACAATATATAGTTTTAAAAGCTTTATGATACTGTTTTTGAATTTAAATCTTTGAATAGCTATGACAGGAAACACTGGCATCTAACAATGCTTTGGAAAAATAGTCAGTTTAAAAAAAAAAAAAAA
>JAHKKF010535095.1:0-42389 GCA_019740295.1 Labeo calbasu | reverse complement strand
TTTTCCAGCATCTTTTGCATATTTGAACCCTTTCCAGCAGTGACTATATGATTTTGAGATCCATCTTTTCACACTGAGGACAATTGAGGGACTCAAACTATTAAAATAGGTTCAAACATTCACTGATGCTCCAGAAGAAAACACAATGCATTAAGATCTGGGGGGGAAACTTTCAAACAGGATGAAGATGTCCAATTATTTATTATTTTGTTGAAATATCATTTTTTGCCCTTCAGAAGCAACAGAAAATAGTTGCATGTTTCCCGAAAGACTAATTAAATACAATTTACCTTGATCTTCAAATTCCAAAAGTTTTCACCCCCCGGCTCTTAATGCATCATGTTTCCTTCTGGAGCAACACTGAAGAACAGTGCTCAGTTTATCTGTTCAGAACAAACAAGGAACTCACTAACAACCACCACAAAACAAAAAAACAGCCATAGATCATCCAGGTAACCACACAGTATTAAGAACCAAGGGTTCCCAAACTTTTAAAGGGGTTATTTTAATCATTTTAGCTATTTTTTGTCTTGTGGACCATATGTAAACATCTGTTGGGTAAAATACCTTACTCAAGACAGTACTAAATAAAAAAAACAACATGCATTTTGTATGATCTCTCTTATTTTGTTAAAATTGTTCACATTTTCACAGATTCTGCAAGGGGTTCCCAAACGTTCGCAATGCCACTGTACCAATGTTCAGACTGATTCAATCACTACATCATCTTCTTGGACTATTCATTGCAAGACGAGTCTGATTCTTCAATGGGGATTGAAGCATTCAGTTAAGAATCAGGCTACATGTCACACTGTATGTTTCTGATTCACTGAAAAGAACCAGCTCGTAAGAGTCATTCATTCAGGAATCAGACTACACGATTCATGCTGCATATTTTTGATTTACAAAAGTAATTTGCTTGCGAGTCAAGACTACACTGGTCACACTGCATGTTTGTGTTTGCGTGAAGCCTGTAAGAACAATTCAATAAAAAAAAAAAACGTTTCAATTAGGGATGCAAAATTTTTTTAAAAAATAATCAGAAAAACAGCTGAAACTATAAGCCAAAAACATATGCCGTTAAATAATTATCACAAAGTATTTTCAGTTTTCAGGCAAGTACATCCAGAATTTTTGGTTTTGGTTTTGGTCCACAATTCTCATTTTCGGAGCATGTTTAAATTCAACACTTTTTATTTCATTTGTATGGGAAAGCAACAATTCATACACTAGATTCTACGCAACTGTTCTTAAGC
This sequence comes from Labeo calbasu, assembly GCA_019740295.1. Classification (NCBI taxonomy): domain Eukaryota; kingdom Metazoa; phylum Chordata; class Actinopteri; order Cypriniformes; family Cyprinidae; genus Labeo; species Labeo calbasu. Next base: position 41,133 of record JAHKKF010535095.1, on the reverse strand, counting down.
TCAGGAGCACGAGGTTAGTACTTTTGGAATAAGTACAAGGGTTTTAGTCTTCTAACAAGCCCAAGAGAGCTGGTTTCACACTTGCATAAGCTGCATGGGAATCTATCCCAGTTCAGTTTTAACAACACCGCTCTAATGTTACAGCAAAAGCATTTGCTTATGAGCACTGAGTGTGAAATGGCCTCACTTAAACCGACCGATTAGTCTTACGCCAACCAGACAGACAGCAGCAGCATTTAGATATGAAATATTCATTTTGGATCCCAGCTATTAAAGTAAAATACATTTTGGGTCAGACTGACCAATTACGGGTTGACTTTACCTCAATGAATTACAGTCACCTAAATTTATATCTGAATGGAACGGTTTTGTCAGTTCCGCTCATATACGAGAGTTAACCTCCCGTTAAGCATGTCCCTTCATGAAACGCTCCAACTTCATCAATAAGGGTAAATTAAGGCACATCATTTGTTCGTGCCTAGAGAGTGTATTAACTCAATACTGTAACTGCAGTCCATCTCCTGAGAAATTACCTATTGACTGCATTCATCAAAAGGGAAAATCTCTGCCTAAATCCATGGCCATCATTGATCCTACCATGCCCATTATGGAATCAGCCTCCCTGCCCGCTAGCCAGCAACACCATTAGGCAACGTATATAGGTTTTCTTTATTTTTCTTCAACCTTGACCAAACTAATTTAGCAAACACACAATTTAATAGAAAAGATTTTAACATCCCTCACAGGTGACCTTGAAAAAAATGCCTCTTAAGTGGCAAGTAAAAATGGGAACTATGACTAAAGACCAAAGTGCACAAGATAAGACACGCTCCGTAAACATTTTGTCCGCCTCAGTAATAGGGAGCCGAAGGGGTGGGCTGCCTGGCCTAGTCCTGACACCGATTCACTTATAAAAAGGCCGATCCACAAGAACGATGTATTCCAGGCTGAGAACAACACCTTCCATCAGATAGAAGCTGTTGTTCATAATTACGGCCTATTGTTATTGTGATTATCCAAAGCGCCATGTCAAACTCTTGAACCTCTCCTCCTGAATTTCAGCCGGCTCACTTCAACCCTACAGGTGATAATTAGGCCTTTAGCACGGGGTTCAGCGGGACACGAAGTGCCCGTCTCTGCACTCCTCACCATGGTAACAAATCAACATCTACGCGGGGTGCCAGGGGCCAAAAGAAAAGAAACACTCTGCAATCTGCATTCATCTACAGGGCAGACGATGCTAATGACCTACACAACAGCCACAGACAGCCTACGTCAAGGCGGCTAGTGCGGTGACGTCGGCTCGGCCACAGTTTGTTTGATAGTGGCACAAATGAGGTTTGTCAAATTTACAGCCTCGCTGCTTTGAGTTTAGCTTTAGGAGTGGATCAGGACACTGAACTCCCGAGTCGATGCATCAGTGGGTAGGTGTTTTTATAAACTCTCAAGTGTTATATCACTTGCCATATGCAGTGTGATTTACACAGTACAACTGGCCATACATTTACAGAGCAGTGAGACAGAATCAGGACCATATGTAGAATCCTGTACATGAAAAGTTAACAAATTGTATCAGGTAAGAACATGGTCTTGTCTGAAAGCAGCCAGACCTTGGACTGAACCTGAGCATGATTTACTTTCTGATGTATCAAACAATGTGTCCGCGCTATGAGCTACGAGTCTTGCACTTTTTTTCTCTTTTATATCACTAAACAGGAATAATACACACAGGCATTCCCACACATCCACCCTGCACATATAAATCCAACTTAATAATATAACACAGTACTGTTAAAGAAAATATGGAAATAGTTTAGATCTACATAAAAGCCTGTTTTTGTCTTGCCAGTGATTTTCTAACTTGTTGATATCATGGACCCCCAAATATGTGACCCTGGACCACAAAGCCAGTCATAAGTAGCACGGGTATACTTTGTATACATTGTATGGGTCAAAATGAATTACTTTTCTTTGCCAAAAATCATTAGGATATTAAGTAAAGTCAACTTCCATTAAGATACTTTGTAAATTTCTTACTGTAAATATATCAAAACCTAATTTTTGATTAGTAATATGCATTGCTAAGAACTTGATTTTTGTTTTTTTGTACCCTTATATTCAAGATTTTAAAATAGTTGTATCTTTGCCAAATATTTTCGTATCCTAACAAGCAATACATCAATGAAAAACGTATTTATTCAGCCTACATTAAAAAAAGGACCCTTATGACTGGTTTCGTGATCCAGATATGATAATCTCCTTGAAAAGGATAGTCTTCCAAAAATATAAAGGTATATATATATATATTTAATCTATTTTTAAAAGCGAGAAAAATAGATGTTACTCACAATAAATAAATAGTCTAAAAAAATAAATACTAAAAAAAAAATTACTAAAACTGCAATATCATCAAGTTAAATAAATGTGTAAGCGTTAACTTGTAAACATGTTAACTTTGACCATATAAATATTTTAATATTTTAAAATATGAAAAATATTTCACTAAATGTTTCTGCAGACCACTTGGCACTATGGGGTTTTTGCTACAACTTGCAATATTTAGGGGAAAAAAATAAATAAATCTCACCTATTGTCAAATATTAAACTTTAAATATTTTTCTGCTGACTGGGCATTTTGTCTTTTTTCCATGCGTTTTCAAAATTAACAGCAACAGAAACCTGGCTATTAGCAAGCTTTACCACTGCGAATTCAGTATTGAACTCCTGTAATATCTTATGGCCACTGCATTCAGAGATATTGGCTTTGAGTCCCAGTTCAACAAAACATCAAAGCTTTAATTAATAGTAAATGCATACAAGATGCAGGTTATGACTTTGACTAATTAGGGATTTCTTGAATTAAGTCTGCCCAAGTAAGCATGGATAGAACAATCAATATCCAATAAAAAGGACTGTACACAATTTACAAGTTAATGTGTTTCCAATAGCGTGACCCAGAGCTGAGGACATGATACTGACAAGTCCCAGCAATATAAACAGGACCCCATTATAAGGTGAGTAATATGGATAGTGAATTCATACTACCTTCCTTTAAAGTGAACATGAGATTAAAACTGACACCATTTACTTCCTTAATGCATGTTCTTTGGCTAATTGTGGCTAATACATTGATTCATTTTATTCCATGTTATTCCAAAGAAGGGCTGTCTCTGTAATCGTTAATCAAATTTCATTTCCTCTTCCCCGTTACAATTTCCAATGGCTAAAAAAGTAAAATCGGTTGTAAACGGCAATTCATGTTGATGTTAACTGGTAAACGCTGGACATTTGTGCATAATAGCATATGTTTCTATCTCAGTAATACCTCAAGGCGGTTTCAAAAAGATAAAATAAATGACACATTTCACATTACCTACTCCTTTGTGAGCGTCAATGCTCGTATACTCAATAGTGCCATTGTGTCCTTTCTTGGGGTTCTCTTTGTACTCTTTATGCTCGCCATTAGGACAGTATCTGTATGAGAGACCGTAGTCAGCCAGGTACACCTGCAGGAGATAAAGTAAGCATAAATCATCCCAAAGACATTTTCTTTCAAACTGAATCCCTCCTACTGTATATGGTATGTTAGTGCAAAGCACACAGAAATGAGGTCAGTGTTTAGGTTGTGACAGCAGATTGAGACGCTAATTGATTATACTCAAGAGTAAGTTCCAAATGTCATCAATGCTGGCTGGCCGTCTTAGTAGACGATCAATGAAAGTAATAAAAACACTCTCATTTGAGTATGCGCTGCACTTGAGTAGGCTTTTTAATACACAAAAAGATAACCAATCGTTTTAGATGTGATTGTGTTAATGTTTATGCAGACCTTGCTTGGATCTTTGTGTCCCAATAATAGATTGGCAGCCTTAATGTCAGCATGGACGTACTCGTTGTCATGAATATATTCCAGCACATCCAGCTGTTGAGGGCAAAGTGACAGAGGGGAAGGTTAACATGAATAATTTAGTAACCTCATAATGAACTACCGTAATGACTACAGGCAGATGAGCTGGATGCAAGGCAGCTGGACTCCCAGAAAATGCAACTGGAAGTTTTCACAAAATCACCATGTTAAGTTATGCTGTAAATACTTTTTGACTTGTCACACTTACCACATTCAATCAAACCATCAATATATACTGACAGTATGTTGATAAACTGTAATGAAGCTAACAGCAGTGTTGTTGTTAACTAACTAAAACTAAACATAGTTTCAATCATCGAAATTAAGCCAAAATAAAATATAAGATGTAAAACTTAAAGGGATAGTTCACCAACAATGAAACTTCTGTCATTAATTACTCACCCTTATGTTGTTCCAAACCCACAAGGCCCTTGCTCATTTTCAGAACACAAACTAATATATTTAGACAGCAGCGAAACTACCATATTCAAGGCCCAGAAAGGCGGTAAGGACATTGATAAAATAGTGGTCAACTATAATTTTATGAAGCTACAAGAATACTTTTTCTGCACAAAGAAAACAAAAATAACAACTTTATTCAACAATTTCTTCTCTTCAGTGTCAGTCTTCACTGTATGTTCATAAGAGTACCACAGCTTTTTCATCAAAAATATCAAGATATTTCATCAAAAATATCTTGATTTGTGTTCCGAAGATGAACGAAGGTCTTACGGGTTCAAAACGACTTGAATGTGAGTAATTATTGACAGAATTTTCATTTTTGGGTGAAGTAACCCTTTAAAGAAATTTAATAAAAATTAGAAATGTTGCCTTGACAGCTATCTGAAATAAAATAAGTTTAAGCTGAAGTACTAATAGTACTAAAAACTAAACTTGCAGCTAAATACAAACATTAAAAATAAAAAAAAACAATAGTATTTAAATAATAACACTGGCAAGCAGCTCTAAACTCAAACTAAATGTTGCACGAAGTTCAGCTGTATCTCACCATGAGGACACCCAGTTGTAGCACGGTGGGCTTCTTCAGTTGTCCACCATTCTCCACAAGCACCTTTTGCATGTCTGTACCCAGCCGATCCATCACCATAAACCTATACCTGCACAACCAGAAAACAAAATGAAAATGTACTTCAATACACAATTAGCAACACTGAAACACAACAAAATAGAACATAAAAAAGATGCAAATTTATTTAATGTCAGATTCAGGGACAGGACATATGACAGCATATACTATTTTATTTTAAAAAAAAAAGATTTTTCTGTGAGTCAAAGACACACTTTTATTGTACTGTTTTAAAACTGTTTTTGCACTGAACCCAGCCTTATCATTCATTATGAATAATCATACTTTTTGTCCATTGACGTACTCATGCCATGATGTAAGATAAGTCAAACTCAAGTATCATACCTTGTTCCATTATTTTCAGCCAGTCCAGACCCCCAGTATGTTGGAATCCCCAAAAACTCCAGCCGTTTTAACTTCTTCCATTTGCTCACTGTGATTTCAGAGTTAAAAATGTTTTGGCCATTTTATATATTTGCACATGCTTTATACACATCATGTGATATATACACATCTCTCACACTCATGAAGAAGCACCTCCTCCAGCCTAGCTGGAAAGGGAATCTGTCTTGACTGGCTATGCACCAGATTGACAGGTGGTCAGGGGCCCTTTGGAGAAACCAGCATCATTATCAGCAATTTGGTCACTCTCTCTGAATTAGAGCTCAAACAAGCTGGGATTGCACTAACGACCACAGAGGTGCATGTTTGCTTTGGTTTATTAATTCGCCTAGCCAGGCTAATTTACATCTATAGCCACTTCATCAGTGACATGCACTCCATATTTGAGAACTCTCAGATGAAGATGAGGGGTCTTCAGCATTTTCATTCAACACTACTCCAAAGACCGCATCTGTTTCTACATCCTTTGGCAATAATACAATCAGTGTTTATGTTTTTTCTTCTTTATATGTCTTGCATACCAACAGAATCCTGTTACATAATTTGGACAGAATTTAAGTTTAAAAAGGAACATAGAAGCTTACTAGTATCTGGCTTTGCTGCTCGTTGGTAAAATTTCAATTCGGAGAATAAAGGTCCATTTTCATGATATTCCTGAAAAAGCATTATAGACATTTAGCCAATTAATATGATTATTAATGATATTTCTTCAAACTGTTTCAATGTATTTCTTACCACTTTAATCACAAAATCACTGTCATCACGAACAGGGACATTCACATCACGAGAGGCTGTAAAATGCGAACAAATAAAAAAGTGAAAATTTAGAAAAACTATCCAATTCTAATATGTCTACAGTCATTATCTTATGTGAATCAAGGTGTGTCTATTATTTCAAACACGTTATTTTGTTACTAAACATGTTTATTTTAAACACTTTACATGTAAACTTGTATTGAACAAAAGAATTACAGTTTTAAGTTAATTTTCAAATTCAGTGTTCACTTGCTATATAAATGTTCAGGTTTTTGAATTCTTCTGCCCTAAGCTACTCAGCCACCATGTCTAATGCCAAATATGAAATATGAAACTGAAAATATGAAACTGAAATTATAATGCAGTTTGGCAATACATATTTTAGGCAGAATATAAAGTCATTACCCAAGTAAATCAGTCCAAAACCACCTTTTCCAATGATTTTACCGATGCGCCAACTCTTCTTCTCTGAATCTGTTAAAATGCACCCTTCTGGGAGTGGACGGGGTAGTGCGTATTTCTTTGGTGCCATAATGTTAACATGTGCACAGACTGAGGACAGACTTTAAAGTTTCTGTCAAGTTCCTTGTTAACAGCCTTATTAGCTGCTGTTTCATAAACAAACTAGTAATAACAACAACGCGTTTTTATAAACGCATGTCAAAACTCTATAAGAAGCATAATATTATACAAACACAGACCGTTGACGCATCACAATTACAGTTATATTCTGTTACTTCTACACAGTTCCGGGTCGTTTCTCTCACTGCAATAGCCTGCTACTTCCTGAAAGTGAAACGGTTCCAAATCTTTAACAACCAATCAAAAGCAGGAATGGGTATGCCCTTCATATTCAACAACCAATAAAATAGGTAGAAAGGCGGGCCAACAGCCTCAGCATATGTTTGATCACAGGGCAGAGACGATGCCATTCAAAATATGGACAAGAGGTTCCAATCGTTTTCGCGAATCGGTTCATTTGAACAATTTGCTGCAAAGAACTGAGCCAAAAGTCACAGGTTAGTTTCAGATCAGTTTCAGTTTATAAAACCAAAGTAATTCATATCCTGCAGTGTAATTATAATGTGCATTTACAGTAAACAGTATTAAAGTTGATTTATTTCTGTGGCGTGGTTTTCAAATAAAATCCAAAGCCAACTGTTATAGGCTACCATGTGATGTCACAAACACATTTCCATTGCTGTTCATATTATTATTACTTTTTTAAGTACCTTATTTTTCTAAACAAGCTGTTCAGTCTAATTTGTGAACAACCCATTTAGTGTGAACAAATCGTTTTGGCATTTTTTGTGAACAGCTTATTCATTGAGAGGATCCAAATTAAAAGAACAATTCGTTCATGAATCTTTCAAAAAATATTTTTCATTCGGCCAAAACTGATGATCGATGAGGTGCACCATATATCTAATTATTCAGGAACTTTATACAGTTCATGTTAAACAGGCATGCAACTTTATAGATAATTTTCCTGTCACATTCAGCTCAGAATCACTGGGATATGAGCACATTTGGGCTGTGTGGGCTGCAGGGCATATCTCCTTGGCTCCCTTTTAGCCCAGAGTGCAGTGACACCAATCTTGAGGGGCCATGGCACCATTTTCCATAAATGCCCCTTGTAATGAAGATGGCATAATTGTTGCAATTAGAGAGAGCAGCTTAGGATGGCCTTGCAGTGACCCACCTCAGCCCAGGTCCATATGGTCTGAAATAGATAATGAGTCTCCTAATGTGCTATGTATACTCAGTATGGACTGCAAACGAACAGGCTGTAATTTTCACCCGGGCCATCAAGAAGTGACAGATCAGCCCTTGTGAAACTGTCTTGATAATGTTAGTATGCCACACTTCTCTTTATCTCATGTTTCTCTCATGTCTGTCACTTTCTCAACTGCAGGCACATCCCTTAAGTCATGTTTAAAATAGATGTAATAATAAAAATTTAAATGGTAAATTTAAAGTGGACTCTGTTTAAAAGCTTTCATTTTCCCACAAACATTTTGTGCATAAAAAAAAAAATTAGTCCCATAATCCCATTTAATATTTTTGTGATACTGACTGTCATGTATTTTTTATATTTCAGTTATTTTATCCCAATTTTTTTTTTAATTATTCATCAAATTAAATAATGCCACTGATGTTAACTTGGTTAAAAAATAAACAAATAAATACGAAACTTGTATTTTGAAATTTTAAAAGTTGTGCAAAAGTCCTTCCAATGTCAAAGTTCAGAGAAGGAATAAGGTGTTGCACGTGTTGAGTTTGCCACCAAACTGAAATGCTGTTTGTTTAATTTAATTAATTGCTTTATTTATTTATTTTATTATTATGTTGTTTGGTTCATTTACATGTGTCACTGGGGTTGCATTGGCTGACGTTGTTTTGAGAACATTTTGGAAAATTAATCTTTTCTGAAAATTGGTCACAGGTGATACTTTTGTACTTTTTGCAACAATGCAGTGTTAATATAAGACAGTGAAAGCTTTCAATGATGTAATAGTGCATATCCATGTTTTTTTTGTGTGTGTGGTAAGATTGTGTTGTGTTGGTTTTGACCTTTTTGGGTCAGGTAGCAGTAATACTCTGCGAAAGGAAAACATCGGCGTCAAAAAAGAATATGCCGAACAGATGAGGAAAATGCATTTTAAAATGTCACGGCTTAACCCTACACAATAAAAAAGTTATGTATTTATGAATGCATTTATAGATGCATATGTAAAAGGGCATAATGACCTGACCTATCACAGATCATTACACTGACATACACGGTTGGCGAGAAGCAGAGCTGTCAAGGTGTAGCACGATGGCTGTGTTGGGGCTTTCAGCGCATGTTTAGTATTCTTCATGTGTGTGGTTCTTTATTAGCTTGTAGAGAAAAAAACGGTGAGGATGCTGAAATTTTCTCTCTTATTCCCAGTATGGGTCTTATTGCATCGCTTCCATTATCAAGTGTTCATTCTGCACACTAAAAGAAGCTGTTTAATATTGTCTGCATTACATGTCGACTTATCATATTGTAACCCCAAGGCACTGCCTGCGAAATTATACGTTCCTCTGAGTCAAAGTATGCCTTAAATGCAAGATTATTTCAGTCTGCACATTTCTGCACTGATTGTACAAGTTATTATACAAGAGAACCACATTAGCAGTCCATACAAGCAAACAGCCTCTACACCGTGTTCCAATTACAAACTGTTTTGCTCCGAGTATTTTCTTTCTCTTTAGTGCATTATCGAGGCCTTTAAAACTAGTTATGCTAGCAAGATGTATTGCTATTTCAAATACAAGTAATATGAATCTAATGACCAGTAATGAGAGACTGGTTTGCTATTACGAGGAGGCCAGAGACTTGCTAATAAAGCACGCGGACTGCTCCGGGGAACTCGCACTGACCAAGATGTACATTAGGGCCTTAATGTCTCTAAGGCCTGGGGCTAAATTGAAATGTAAAACCCCAAACCAAACATCATTTAGGGTTATATATCTCTTCATGATGTGCCACTATTTGTGCAGATTGGTGGTGGTTATGATGTAATTTTTTCTCTTTTAGAGCTGTGCATTCTGCAGTGGTCTTTATTATGTGCTCGTCCTAGATAAACAAATAATAAAAAAGAGTGGGGCGAAAATCGGAGAATATTGCATAGCAACAATTTAGCCGGAGTCCAACTCATTTGAATCAATAGATAGAGCAAGACCTTTGTGGATATTTTGATTTCTTCCTATAATGTTGAATTGGTTCTGTCTGAGTGCTTACGATCTTTAGTGTAGACCCCGTAAGGAATGACATCTTCATTAGAATATGTGCCTTTAAGTTATTCTCGTTTTCCTAAAGATGTGCCCTTGGGCGGCAATCATTTACATGTCTTCATAATATTTCCACAGCTTTTCAAGTGGACAAAGGCTAGTCCTTCAGACAAGTAGCAAATTAAACTCAGAATTCAGAAAGGTTTAACTGATATTACTGAGTGCATCTGATAATACTAAAAATAATCTGAGCTGTAAAGCTGCTCTGCTGCAATTATTCAATAAATGTGTATGTGTAATGTGTACGTGAATGCAGTATGAGCCGTGAAGTTATTTTTCATAGTGCATAGCAGATAGCATTTCATCTCTTTAGCTTTCAAATTAGCTAATAAACTATGCCCACACTTTGTTTATCTCCACTATCATGACATGGCATTTTACTATAAGTCACCGCAGACATAAAAGTGGGAATAAAGTGGGAACTCTTTCTATGCCAGCTCTTTTCCCCCTGTAGTAAACATGCGGTGAGGCCTGGCTGTAACCTGTAGTTCCTGTATCCCAGGGTTAATTAAGCTGTCTGGTGCCCTGTGCCTGGATGTGTTTGGTGAGACGGCAAGAAGCCCCTTTAGCTTTGTGTCAACCCTGCTGTCCACATGGCCAGCCTCTGCCTCTGTGCGACTCATCGATCTTAGGGTCAGGTAGACAGAGAGAGCAAGCGAAAGAAAGAGAAAGAGGACAGAGTCAGGCACAAGGGAGTTGGGTTTGAAACTGTGTGTGTGTGTGTGTGTGTGTGCACACATGTTCTGTGCTGCTTTGACATGGTCTCCCCAGACATGTGCACTCTTCTTTGCCCTGCAGGACAACCAATTAGAACCACACACTGCTGGATGTGAAGTAAAGCACCAGCAATGCCATCACTGACGCTCTGACATTTCTCATTGTTTTTTGTCTGCGCAATTCATATTTTCATGAGTGTGTACTTGTGCTCTAAAAAATAATGGGTTAAAAACAACCCAACTTGGGTTATTTGGCAACCCAGCACTGGGTAAATATGGGACACAACGCATGCTGTGTTATTTTGACCCAGCTGGTTGGGTTAAATGTTTTTACCAAACATGTTGGGTTATTTTATTTTTTAAATAATTTAAAAAATATTTATAATTTTATTAAAATATTTATAATATTTATATTATATATATTATTTATATTATTAAAAAATAATATATTGATGGATTAAAATGGGCTGGAACTTATAAAAAGCACGCACAGAATTACTAGAGGCAACCGCAATAATCAAAAGATGAACATTTATTATTAAGCAAGAACACATGGTCAAAATACAAGACAAATACAGCACAGTTTACAATATTACATGCATTCAAACTTGTTTAACAAGCATTTTAGACAAAAAATGTAACATTTTAAAAGTAGCATTTTAAATTTAGTGCGTTTAACCGTTCTCTGTAACTGCTTTTTACTAAAATAGCACTAATTTTCGTGCTGGTGTATCCCTGAAATCTGAGCTGGTGAAGTGCTGCTGTTCGCTGGGGTAATTGCAAACTTCAGTCACAGATGCCGTGACTGACTCCAAAGCCTGCCTGTAAACAAACAGTACTGACATTATACATATCTTGATATTAAACTAAATTAAACTTAGTACAATAATGAATAAAAAACAAGGCATTTCCATCCTGCGAAACAACCGCTGCTGATGCAGCTGACTGACATCTCATCCTTATGTTGCGTTGTGTAAAATAATACAATTTACAACACAGTAAAGACCTTATAAATGAAATAAAATGTATACAAACCTTTATTTCGTTGAAGAAGTGCACCAAATCGGTGGCGCTGAGAACCGCTCTCTTCTGTAGAGGACTCAGAAAGCCTGCGCTCTAACTGTAACTCAGCAGCTGGGTTGTTCCATCAGAGACAGGCTTAACCCAGCAGTTGGGTAGAAAAAAATTACCCAGCATTAAAAATGACCCAGCAACTTAGTTACAGAAAAAGTACCCAGCACCTGGATAAAAACTATTAAAAACAACCCAAATAAACGACCCAACGAGTTGAACCAATTTGGGTTCAAATAAGAGTGTGAGAACAGATTTGGAGACTTGGATCACATGCTCACCAGTGGATCCTTTGCACTGAATGGGTGCCGTCAGAATGAGTCCAAACAGCTGATAAAAACATCACAATAATGGTTATTCACACCATTACATCACAAGTTATCCACACCACTCCAGTTCATCAATTAACATTTTGTGAAGTGAAAAGCTGAGTGTTTGTAAGAAACAAATCCAATATTGAGGTGTTTTAACTTTAAACTGTTGCTTCTGGCCAAAATATCCATAATGCAATGCTTCATCCAGTGAAAAAGTCCATCCTCTGTTATCCTCTCACATTAAAATCCAGTCACATATGTTTTTAGAACTGTTTTGGACTTTTTTATTATTCAGATTTCATCTAAATTAAAAAAAAAAAAAAAACTAGCTCTGTATTTTATAGAAATTTTATCTAAAATAATTTTGAACTGGAATTTTTAAACCCCCATGCAATAAATCTGTTGAGTTTAATATAGGCAGGAAAAAAAAACTAAAAAAAAACCCTGGCTTTTCTTCTACTCTCTATAAAAGACATTTCATGCTTGTTTGATAGTCCAAGGATTCAAGGCGGCCAATATGCAGGTCACTGTATTGTGGTTTAGTTTGCTGATTTGACCTGTTGTGACCCTTCTGAGTTTGCTTCTCTCCTCTCCATGTCTCCCCTCTCTAGCTCTCTCAACCTGACCACAAGTGTCTTCCCTCATACTGCTCAGACACAACAACTCACAATTAGGCCATATCAACAGCTTGCAAATCAGTGACCTTTCTGTTTTTCATTTGGTCTTCAACTGAAGGAGATAAGTTGCTTTTGTTTATGCAGTCTAGGCCTGGCTCTGCTTCTAAAGCCAGCACTGGTTCCACTGTTGTAGGTTGCTGTAAATGGGGGAAATTTTATTAACAGACAAAAGCGTTATATATAGTGTTTGTTAAATTTGTTATAATGTGTTACTGAAAGTGAAAACTATTATCATTTATACTAAAATTCAATTAGTATTAATATTTTTGAAAGAAGGCTCTTATGCGCATCAAGACTGCATGTATTTGATAAAAAATTTAAAATAAAAGTTTAAAAATATGAAAAAATATGAAACGTGACCCTGGACCACAAAAGCAGTCATAAGTGTCCATTTTTTGAAACTGAGATTTATACATTATGTGAAAGCTGAATAAATAAGCTTTCCTTTGATATATGGTTTGTTAGGACACAACTATTTTAAAATCTTGAATCAGAGGATGCAAAAAAAAAAAAAAAATCAAAATATTGAGAAAATCACATTTCAAGTTGTCCAAATGAAGTTTTTAGCAATACATATTATTAATCAAAAATTATGTTTTGATATATTAATGGTACAACATATATTCATGGAACATGATCTTTAGTTAATATCCTAATGACTTTTAGCATAAAAGAAAAATCGATCATTTCGACCCATACAGTGTATTTTTGGCTATTGCTACAAATATACCCGTGCTACTTACAACTGGTTTCGTGGTCCAGGGTCACAAATATACAGTATAAAGTATTAATTTAAAATATTACATTTAAATAAAACATTTAAAAAATCAGAAATCACTCTAATATACTGATTTTGTGCTCAAGAAACATTTGTAATTATTATCGATGTTGGTTTTGTGTATTTTATTTTCGATATTCTTTGAACAGAATGTTCAAAAGAACAGCAGTTAGTTTAATTAATAAATTACAGTAAAGACATTTACAATTCAAAAAATAATTATTATTTAAATTAAATTATAATTCCTTTTAGGTAAAATATACAAGTCTCTACTGTCACTTTTGATCAATTTAACGTGTCCTTGATAAATAAAAGTATTATTTTCTTTAAAACAAATAAATCTTTTAAACTGTAGTGTATGTTTTACATGAGCACACTGTTTTGCAAGTAAAGGACTGAGAGGGCAAAAAAAGAACTTAATATAGATGTGCAATCTTCAGTCCTAATGCAACGACTGTTTATCTTTGTGGATATTTATAGTAGCTCAAATCTATGAGTTGAATGACAGTAGAAAGGCATAGAGTTTCTCTAGCTGTACACATCAGGGAACCTTAACAAGCTTTGAGAGTTACGCTGAATTATTCACCTGTGTGCCAATTACAATAATATTATTTACTTAGCACTACCTTTTCCTTTTATGTTCTGCCTTAATAACAATGGATATTGAGTCCCTTAAGTGCTCGCTTAGGTTTGCTTAATTATGATGCCTATTATCATCCATGTATCCACCCACAGCTCATCTACTTTCAGCACATTCTGTCTCCGCCTATGGAGGCCGCACCTCAAGGATAAACACACACAAATACACGCTTTCACGTAAACGACTGATCATTTACTCCCTATGAATTCGTCGGAGTAGTATAGAAAATATTTATTTGAAGTTTTACGATAAAATCAATATCGTATTTCATGCCTGTTAAGACTTTAACATCCGTCTGCGAAAAAACGTCTCTGACCTCCCGCGCTGGGCATTAATTTTGCGTTTTTAACTGCCTCTCTGTACCATCAGATCATACAAAAGGCATTAGCAAGCATTAGACTGTGTGTGGTTCAGTTGTGAACCTCATAAGTTAACAGTCCTTTTTAATTTGGTCTCCAGTGGGTTGTTAAGAGCAGGGAATGACTATGAGAAACACAGAAACCCTTGGGCTATAATAATTCCCCTCTTTTTCTATTTTTCTCTCTCGCTGTCTCTTCTCGTGCTCTCACCCTCCATTTACTTCTCTTCTAAGCCCTTGTTCAGCCGTGCATCAAATGTAAAATACTCTAGTCTTTTCTTCCCCCCTTTCTGTTTTTAATTGAACCACAATGTTTATAGTATTTAAGGCCTCGGAAACAGGTTGTAAAGATAAAGATTTTACATAAAAAATCCGTGAAAAATAGGATTTCCGTTCGTCCTCATCAGATGAATTTATTCAGATTAGCTTAATACATCTCTATAAGCTGCCTACGTCGTAATAATCATAGGGTATGTTGCATCTGTATACCTGAGCAGATGAGAGAAAGGGGAAGAAATCAGTTTTGTATTCATGACAGTTTCTCTGCACCGAAAAATCAATCTCAATCAAAGCAGCTACAGAGTTTATCATAAATTATCATGAAAAGGGTTTCCACTGAGTAGATGCTTAATTACAATCTCATTTGAATAATTTTGCATATTAATGAGCGCCGAATGAAAATCGTTTTTGGAGTTCTTACTTGAGCCCGGGAACCCACGGTGATAATCGTAGACCTTTAAAATGTATGTGATCTTATTACCGCACCAAATCCAGCCATTTCTCTCAGCACACAGTTGCGTTATAACTTGATTAATGGACTTGTGTCTTTGACATTAATAAACTATAACCGAATTAGAAAGACTTCATTAGTTTCAGCTTGGACCACATGTTTAGCTGCAACATGAATTAAACTGCTGTGATATCAGCACCTCGTAGCATTTTGTTTGGCTGATGAAAGTTTTCTCTGCCATTAGGACTTGCAGACGGGTGGAAATTAATTATCAGTGTTTTGAGCAGATAAAAATGCTGGGGAAATTAAAGGGATAGTTCACTGAAAAGAAAAATCTGTCGTTATTGACTCACCTACGTGTCGTTCCGAACCTGATTTATCTCTCTTTTTTTTTTTAGAACACGAAAGAAGAGATTTTTTCCCAACATGTTGGAAATGTCTTCCACAGAAGAAAAGTCTTGCGAAAAGACATTAAATAAACAAATGTCTAAGCTGAATAGCCGAACGTGGCTTCCTCAGGACCACTACTGCATTATAGGAACTCGCTGTCGTCCACACGTTCTCAGCCTCTCAAGTCTTCAAACAGTCTGTGGAGTAAAAGGCCACATTTTCAGGTTTGTGTGGGTTGCGGGGAGCAGGCTTGAAAAGTGATCCAACAGCAGAGACTAGTGGCGAGAAGGGAGCTTTGTGAACGTTTGTGCTTTTTCTTCAGACTCTCCGCTGTTCTTCTTTTATAGCCTTGACCTTTCCCACTGTTTGCTCAATGATCTAAGATACATTTATAACAGATTAGGCTGGAAGGGGGGAGGTCATTAGGGAGAGGTCGCCCACAATATACACAGAAAGTAAACTTTCTATACTAATGAAAAAGCGAGGGGTCGTAATCCCTGTATGAAAATTCTTTAATGGATTGTATTGACTTGCCGTTCTATGAAGAGTTATAATTAGCATTTTAATATATTGAGTTAAACCTCGGTGTATTCGCTTTCTGTGTGTTAATTAACTATAGTGATATTTCAGCTGAATGCACGAGAAGGATATGCATATAGCCGGCGTGCTATATGCATCTATTAGAACTCATTTGGAGGTAATTTTTCAGTTTAAACAAAGTTATGTTTTTCTGAACATTTATTTCATTGCCTGAGATCTGTCTCCTCTCTCGCTCTCTCTTTCTCTCGCTGTCGTTCAATCTCTCTTAAGCAAACACAGGAGATAAAGTAAGGCTTTAATTAGAGATGTGTCATTAAAATATCCTCTCTTTCCAGAGATGGTGGGGGTTTGCTTCTGGATGGTTGGGTGGGTATTAACAAGTTCATGGATCTTATTACTTTCTCCCTCCGTTGCATGCTGTCAGCTCCTAGGGATATGATATCCGATGGCTGGGCTCACATTTACAACAAGTTCATTACGGCACGACTGCCGCTCTTTCTGCTTGGGCCCAGCTGGTTGGAGGGGTCTGTGTTTTAATTAGTGCTGAGGGTGTGCATATTAATTACAACATGAGTGATATTTACTGTACCTAAGGAACACAGGACCGGCTAAAGACACTGGCAGCCTCAGCTAATAAAGCCAGCCATGCTAATGAGCAAAAGGAACCATAAAAATAGACGGCGGCAAAATAATTCATAAAGTTTATTGATCTCGGAGTAAAGACGTTAAGCTCCGATTAAGGGCAACAAAAGGAAAGGCATCGCACTTTATCAAATAAATAAGCCGAGTGGAGAAATGTGAGCACGGAGACAGATTGTCATTAAGTAGGTCACGTGACGCTTTCCTCCAGAGAACGGGCACATTCGTTCATGCGGTGAAAGAATAAAATAAAGGAGGGGGAAAAGGCAGGAGTTTTCTCATAAATCTGATGAACGTAAAACTGCTGGTGTTTTGATTGACAATGACACCGTGATTCATCTAAACGCACGGGGGATCGTTATAACCTTGCCCAAGTTGTTTCAGGTCTTACGCCTAGTTGAAAAGTTTCCACATTTGTCTATATCTGATTACTTGAAAATTGGACTTCAGTAGAGGCGGGTGAAGTTTTTTTTAAAGCTATAGCGCACCCAAAATGTATTTATGTCATTTTATCCAAGTACGCTCTTAAAAATAAAGGTGCTTTAAAAGGTTCTTCACAGCGATGCCATGGAAGAACCATTTTTGGTTCCACAAAGAACCATTCAGTCAATGATTCTTTAAAGAACCATCTTTCTTACCTTTTTCTAATCTGAAGAACCTTCTTTTGCCACAACAGAATGGTTCTTCAGATGATAAAAGTTCTTTTAGACAAAAAACGTTCTTTTATGGCATCGTGAAGCACCTTTATTTTTAAGAGTGTATGCTGTTATTAGTTATTTATTTTGCATGCTTTAATGTGTCACCCTGGACCACAAAACCAGTAGCATGGGTATATTTGTAGCAATAGCCAAAAATACATTGTATGGGTCAAAATGATTGATTTTTCTTTTATATCAAAAATCATTATGATATTAAGTAAAGATTATGTTCCATGAATATATTTCGTATATTTCCTACCGTAAATATAACAAAACTTAATTTTCAATTAGGAATATGCATTACTAAGAACTTTATGGACAACTTTAAAGGCGATTTTTCTCATAATTTTGATTATGAGCCTCAGATTCCAGATATTCAAATAGTTCTATCTCACCCAATATTGTCCTGTCCTAACAAACCATACATCAATGGAAAGCTTATTTATTAAGATTCAAAAAATGACACGTATGACTGGTTTTGAGGTCCAGCGTCACATATTTTGTTACATTTCTTGAGCATAATTTCTGAAGGATCATATGACACTCAAGACTGGAGTAATGGCTGCTGAAAATTCAGCTTTGCCATCAAAAGAATAAATGTCATTTTTAAGTATATTACCATTGAAAACAGTTATTTTAATTGTAACATTTTCACAATATTTGTGTTTACTGTTTTTACAGTTTGTGTGTGCGTTTTCAAATATTTGGTAGTAAAAATATATGAACAACTTTAGAGATGTACAAATGTTTATAAATTCTTATTAAAGCAATATGTAAAATAGCAAAATATGTGTCACCAATGTTTTACGAAATTTAGGACAAAGAAAAGGACATACTGTATGCCTATATCTGCTAGCTGTTTTTCCAATTTGGATTTATGTATATACTTTATTTTTTAAATTAACTGTTTTTTTCCAAGGCATTGTTAGATGTCAGTGTTTCCTGTCATAGCTATGCAAAAATTTGATTTCAAAAATAGCATCATAACTGCTAAACTATATCTTATTATTTTAAATCTGTATTTAACCTCAGAATGATTTCAAAAAAGGTGTTAAAGTCTGATTTTGTGGTGGCTGTGCTTTAAAATTAAATTCTTATAATATTAATTCAAGTGATGAAGGATTTTGAAAATCTGACGGTAATCAGTGTTGAGTTCTACTGTAAGTTTAACCTTGCCTGCTTTAAATGTCAAAAAAAAAACTGTTTATAAAAAAAAATAATAATAAAAAAATTTAAATGTAATCAGTTACATTACTTGAATAAAGTAATTGAAATACATTATAAATAAGGTAACTTGTAGTCTGTAACCTATTACATTTCTGAAGTATCATTCCCAACACCGGATGTTAACAGAGTCAGGTCTTCAGATCCTTAATGATGTAAAACTCTCCACTGGATTGTCTATCAGTAGTGTGCTAATCGTAATGGGCCCGTTATGCGAGTTCTGTCCATTTCCAGTCGGCTTCCTGTCTGTCCGTCACTGTGTAATTATGGCCAGTCCGCAATAGACCGTGCCCTCACAGTGTGCGCCAATCCCGTGCCAAGACGGCTCCATATGTCCTTCACACAACAAGGCCTGTAATGTGGGAGATCTGGCTCTTATCCCAGACCATCAAGGTGTCTAGACAGGTATACGTTGAGTAGTCACGAAATCTGCCAACATGTGTTAATGAATGTACGACTAAGCTGACAGCGGTCGTCTGTATCTGAATCCCGTTTTGATAACCCTTGACTGGCTATCGGTGTTTCCGCGTCCCCCGCTTTTCACCCGGCGATCAAATCTCTGATTATTTGGGAGTGACTTCAGGACGGTTACGGTTCTATTTACGAAGCGAAATCCACCGTTCACCCAGATCACAAGTTCGTTTGCGTGCGCGGGAAACCTAAGGGCTGATTTTATAGGTTGATAAAAGGCGTCTGAAACAGATGCCATGTTAAATGGCTGCTATGTGAGAGTGCACACTTATGCAGCGGGTGAAAGTGGGATTGCGTTGGCAGCTCTCCAAATGAAGGTTGTGCATAGCACACACCGGGGAGAGAGGGAGAGATGGTAAAAAAAAAAAAAGAGTGAGAGAGTTAGACGCTTCATCTTAAGTCATGTCTGGTATCAAGGCAACACACTTAAAACAGCAATTTGTTTCCCTTGCATCCAATAAACAGCTCATTCCTTTTCCAATCAATCACCTGAAGCAGAAAGATTAAAAGTGGGGGAGAGGAACTCCGGGCTGCAGGTCGCTCTGGAGAGGCAGCGGTGCAAGGCAATCTGAACCATCTTCCTCCTGCAGAACAATAACAGCAGATCTGGAACAGACTCATCATCAAGAGTTTTTCCACTTTATAACTATACAGCGTAATCCACTCGCCATATGGGATGTTGCTAGGTCAGTGCTTTGATGTGAAGTTTATGTATGAGTATTTGTGGGAATTCTGATTGTTTTTCAACTTCTGTGGATGACTTTCTTGTTTTCTGTAATACTGACATGGTTTGAAACTTTTAAAAATATTCAAATAACCTATGAGTCACATGCAGTCATGAGATGTTCCTCGCAATGTAGAGATGTTTTCCTCTTGCTAAATGTCTTAAAGGGATAGTGCATCCATAAACTATTCTGTCTTCATTTACTCCTATTGTTTCATTTCATTCCTTCATGGAATGCAAATTGGAGAAGTTTTGCAGCATGTTCATGCTGCTCTTTTCCATAGACTAAACGTTAAAATAAATAATTCACCCAAAAAATGAAAACTGTTGTCATTTACTCACCCTCATGTTGTTTCAAATCTGCTCAGCACAAAAGAAAATGAAGAGTTCATTTGCAAAAAACAGATAACTTAGTTTTTAACAATTTTCAAAAATAATGTTTTTTCATTGTGCATTCCAGTTACTCTCAGTCAAACTGCGGTTGGGTTATTTTGATTAAGTCAAAATAACAAAAAAAAAAATACAGCTAACTAATACAATAAAACACACTAAAAACATGATAATGATTTTTGAAAATTTTATTTTATACAAGAATGCTTTTTTTGTGTATTTATTTTTCATTTCCATATTTTATTACATTTCTTGAGCGTGATTTCTGAAGGATCATGCGACACTAAGGACCGGTGTAACGGCTGCTGAAAAGTCAACTGTGCCATCACAAGAATAAACTTAGTTTTTTAAAATATTATTATTATTATTATTAATTTTAATGTCACAATATTACTGTTTTGACAGTATGGGGGGTACTGTCAAAACAGTAATACTGTGACATTAACAGTAATATTGTGACCCCTTTTTTGTGCATGAAAATACATCTTTGGTAAGCATACAGGATTTTTTTTAAACATTTAAACATGTATTTTATGTAAATTGTGGTACTACATGAATATTTGTATATGTTTGCACAGATACTGAAACATATAATACTGACAATATCTCAAGCATAAATAATATGAACAACTTTATAGATGTACAACTGTTTATGGTTTCTTATTAAAGCTAATGTTGAATTCATGGAATTGTATATGAAGCATAATTTATATGAACTTTATAACTGTTGTTTGGCTTGTGTATGTACAAACCTGTATGACTAACTTTCTTCTGCTCAACACAAAAAATATGAAGAATTAATTTGAAAAAAACAGATAACTGTTTTTAGCAATTTTCAAAAAACATGTTTTTTCATTGTGCATTCCAATTAATCTCAATCAAACTGCGGTTGGGTTATTTTGGGTAAAAATAACTAAAAAAATACAGCTAACTAACACACACACAAAAAAACAATAAAAACATAACATAATAAAAAAACATGAGTTTTGAAAACTGTAAAACAAAAAAACAACAACAAAAAAAAACAGAGTTATCTGTTTTGCAAATAAACTCAAAGTAAATATATTGAAGAATACTAGTAACCAAAAAAAAAAAAAATCTTAAAAAATCCTTTAAATATTTAAAAATTCTTAATATTTTTATGTTCCACACCAGAAAGAGAGTTACATAAGGATTAATAAATGACCTCAGGGTTAATGTCAGTGATCATTGTTCATCATTGTTTCTTTTTTGTCTAGTAACCTATTGACAATTTTATATATTTGCAGTTAGTAGCAGCTATCAACTTTTATATTAAGCATATTGGATTAAGCTAGGGTATATGGTTTATGATAATGTTTTTCCTCCCCTCTATAGTCCTTTTATACACTTTTGCCTCTGTAATATAAATGATGATATTTTTATTTACAGGTGAAGTATTCTAAAATAAAATAAAACCAGAATAAGCAGCAGGGGAATATTTGTAGCAATAGCCAAAAATACATTGTATGGGTCAAAATTATCAATTTTTCTTTTATGGCAAAAATCATTAGGATATTAAGTAAAGATCATGTTCCATGAAGATATTTTGTAAATTTTATACCACAAATATATCTAAACTTAATTTTTGATTAGTAATATGCATTGGTTGGAACTTCATTTGGACAACTTTAAAAGTAATTTTCTCAATATTTAGATTTTTTGCAACCTCAGATTTTCTAATAGTTGTATCTCAGCCAAATATTCCTATCCTAACAAACCATACATCAATAGAAAGCTCATTAAAAAAATGTTCAAAAAATGTACACATCTGACTGGTTTTGTGGTCCAGGGTCACAAATAAATGTAATTAAATAAATGTTTGTTTATTCAGTGTTTACTCAATGTTTTTTATTTTCCATATGCAAAAGTAAAAAAGTGACAAAAGTGTAAAGTGTCTTTAAAAAAAACAGACCAAAGAGCAGACGTTTCAGCCATGCTTTTTTCCAGTGGTGGACGAAGTACACAAATCAAGTACTTGAGTTAAAGTACAGATACGTATAATAAAATATTACTCTAGTAAAAGTAAAAGTGCTCCTTTTTCAATTATACTCGAGTGAAAGTACAAAAGTCCCCGTTTTTTTATGTACTTAAGTAAAAAAGTACTGATAGATTTATTTTGTAATTTTATATAGGCCACATAATTTAATTTTATATTAGCACATTGTTTTATAATCCTGCTGCTCAAAATACCTGGGATTTTACCAAAATAACCACTATATGGAGTACAAATATATATATTTTTGTTGATATCTAATTTTTACCAGTAAGAAAAAAGTGTTTTAAAGTTTGTTGTTTTGCATAACATCACAGTTATGTATGATATGAGAATAAGGCCTGAAGTTAGCAAGAACATTTTAAAGAAAATAAAATTATATGTTTATGATGACTTTTTTTCCCCTCTCAAACCTTGTCTGTGGTGTAAAAACACCCTGGCCAAATGCCCCCAGAGGGCATCACTTCCCACTTTGATAATTACTGTAGTTACCATTTTCTGAACATCACATCCTTTTCTTTTTCCCTCAGATGTAATCTATCTAGGTGGCTGAATAAAAATATTTGGACCCTCAACTTAGCACCAGCAAGCTTGTTAGCTAGACAGTTAGCATGAGCTAACAATATTTACTTATTTTCAGTATGATTATGAATAAACATTAATATCTGTCTACTCAGCTAGTTGATTCAAACAATATCAAAATTTATATTGTTGATAAACAATGTATAAACAGGCGTCCCGTAGGGCTAAATGCGTAACGTTAGCATTTTTTAATAAAACTGCTAACGTTACGGCAGCGGGCAATATGAACGTGCATGAGCTTTTTTATTGAATATGAGTTATTTTAATTTTTCGTTTTTTGACCTAAAACATAGAGACACTGATGTTGATGTGTCTGCATTCAATCATTTTAGTGGGCTTAAACAGATCACCCTTTACAGCAGATTTAATTCACAAACGGACAGTTTTGACCTAAATATGATTTTCAGTAACAATAATTAATCCTATATTTCGATATTAATAACTTACTTTTCGCAGCATCGGTCGCACGCACGCTCACAAGAGCTTCCGGTTCTTACTTATGAATTCAGTTCACTGAAGACTCGCTCTAAACGGATCATTTGATTCAGTGAATTGTCGACTCGTGAACAGCTGCAATCGGATTATTCCAATTCGTGAATGAATCGTTTGGTGAGATTTGCGAATCAATTTAACAGTTTCATTAAAAAGAATCAGTTTGTTCATGAATCAGACACCGCTTCTGCGTCTCGGAGCACGTGATATTTTATAAGGAGTAACGTTAATGATATGTTTTATGAAATTTAGTAAAGTAAAAAGTACGATCTTACGCTTTGGATTGTAGTTAAGTAAAAGTGAAAGTTACTCAAAATAAAACTACTCCAAAGTACAGATATTTGAAAAATGTGCTTAAGTACAGTAACGAAGTACAACTACTTAGTTACTGTCCACCAATGCTTTCAGTGCTCATGAGGCAAAAAAAAGCAACAACACACTTATAACATATAGGTACAATTGTAAATTGTTGACAGCTGGTCTTAGTTGTTTAATTTCCCTTTACAAAAATAGTGAATAATTCAGTGAATAGTTTAATAGTATTAATAGTTTAATAATAGTTTAGTGAATATTTGACAGAATTTTCATTTTTGGGTGAACTATCCCTTTAAGTTTAAGATATAGTATACAAAATATTATGAGCACAGCAGAAGTCAGTGGAAAGTCCTATGATAGAAAAACCTTGTTTTGTGTGTGTGTGAATATGAAATGCTTTGTTTGTCATGCAGAATAAGAGAGTGAAAACGAATGGCATCTCCTCCTCTCTCTCACCCTTTAACACACATCATCTCTCTCTTCCTCTCCTTCTATCATTCCATCTCTCTCTCTCTCTCTCTCGTTTTCCTCCCGGTCTCGGTCTCATCCACTCTCTTGCCATTTCAGAGATAGGGCTATTTCCAGCCCTGGTGTTGACAGGGCAATTAGTCTGAGCACCAGATCTCTAAACTCCCGGCAACACTATCATTCTGCAGCCCGTCAATTCATCAGCTGATTTGCTATTAAAAAGAAAGCCAGTGCTATAAAACCGGACAATGAGGTCCTGAACTGGGCTGTTTGGAAATGCGGACGTGTCACTCTGACAGGTTTGTGTTTTTTTGCAGCGAGTAACTGGCTAACGGGAGACGGCTCTGTCCGGTTGCGGTCTAGGCCTGGTGCGGCCTGTCAGCCCCAGAGCGTGCGCTTCTCCTTTGGCACGGAGGCACGAGGGCTGTTGTCCTTGTCAGAACACCTGCCGTCTCCTCCGCAGTCCTCCCCCGAAGATCTCATCAATCCAACCCCATCCGAACTCAGTGGGCTCGACGAACCCACCGCCAAGGAGACACGAGAGCACGACGGAAAGCGTGCGTGCATTAGTAAGTACGATCTGTAAAAGTATGTCAGAGCGCTCTTCGGTGTATTGTTTGTTGTTTGTTTGTTCTCCTTTCAAACGAACGGTTGGAATTCAAGCCGGGGAGGGGTTTCTGCGTGGGGACGGTCCCTCCCGCCCTCACTTTTCTTTCTTTTTCTGCCTCCATCTATCTCTCTTTCAATCAAAACTCCAGACTTTCCCCCTCATCATCCCCTTTGTTTCTATCTTTTGTCTAATTTTGCCTGTCCCTTGACATATTTCTTCCTTTCCGTCTCATCCAGCTTCACTTTCATTCATCTACCTCTCTCCCTCTTCTTTTCTGTCTCTCTCTCCATCCCTTTCTCCCTCTCCTCCTCCTCTCTCTTTCCCTCAGCGGTCCGACCGTTCATTATCCTAATTAAATCCAGCAGCTGAACATCCTCTTATCTGTAGGGGAGGAGAGAGAGGCCATGATGCAATAGGGCTGATTTGCATATCCAAAGTTAATTAGTGTGGAGGAGCAGGTGTACAGTAATAATAATCATCACACATGACAGTCACCTGTGCCCGCTTTGCTCTGCCCTTCCGAGATGTGCCCCCTCCCTCCACTGTCCCATATCCCCCCATCATCTCACCCCTCCGTTGATGGAATTCACTCTCTTCCTCTCTTAATCTCTCACCATCTCTCTCTGTCTCTCTGTTTTTTTTTTTTCTGAAACCCCCGCACACATGCACGCTTTCTTTTCAAACGCTTCTCTTTTCAGATTTATTCCACACACGCCCCCATTTTTTTTCTTACTGGAGTTGTTGCTTCTGTTTTTGTGTGTGTTGGCTTTTCATTTTTGTCTTTTTCTTTCCCATCAGCTTGTGGCATCTGGGTAGTCTTTGATGACTCTGTTTCTCTCGACTCCATTTTCTCTTCAGGAGCTCTTTAGCTGCCCTTAGTTAAGAATGATTGGTTAGAACCAGACTTTTGATGTAAATGTTTTACATTTAGTCTATACACTATAACAAATGCTGGGTTGTTTTGACCCAGCGGTTGGGTTAAATGCCTTCTGGGTAGTTTGTTGAACACAACTATTGTTCAACATAACTAACACAACTATTGCTTACGAATTACTACACTTCTTGCTTAAAATGAACCCAAAATAGGTTGGAAATGAACATTTATTAATACTACCAGTCATACTACCAGATTTTTAATGTTTTTTTTAAAGAAGTCTCTTCTGCTCACCTGCATTTATTTGATCCGAAAGTACAGCAAAAACAGTACAGGCTACAATTTTGAAATATTTTTACTATTTAAATATATATTTAAAATATGTCTGTTTCTATTTGAATATATTTTAAAATGTAATTTATTTCTCTGACCAAATCTAAATTTTCAGCATCATTACTCCAACTTCAGTGTCACATGATCCTTCAGAAATCATTCTAATATTCTGATTTGCTGTGCAAGAAACATTATTATTATTTGTTTTAATTATTATTATTATTATTATCTATATTTAAAACTGATTTTTTGAATAGAAAGATCCAAAGATCAGCATTTATCTGAAATAAAAAGTTTTTGTAACATTATACACTATACTATTCAAAAGCTTGGAGTTTGTTTTTTGTTTTTTTAGAAATTATAGAAATTAATAGTTTTATTTAGCAAGGACACTTTAAAATTGATCAAAAGTGATGATGAAGACATTTATAATGTTACAAAAGATTTTCTTTTTTTATTTCTGCTTCTGAACTTTGTATACATCAAAGAAACCTGAAAGAATTCTACTCAGTTGTTTTCAAGATAATAATAATAATAAATGTTTTGAGCAGCAAATCAGAATATTAGAATGACTTCTGAAGGATCATGAGACTGGAGTAATGATGCTAAAAATTCAATTTTAGAATCACAGGAATAAATTACATTCTAAAATATAATTGTGACCCTGGACCACAAAACCAGTCCTATGTTGCACGGGTATATTTGTAGCAATGGCCAAAAGTACATTGGATGGGTCAAATTTTTCACTTTTTCTGGGCATCTCAGAAAAAGTTTTTCCTTTAATGCCAAAAATCATTAGGATATTAAGATCATGTTCCATGAAGATATTTTGTAAATTTCCCACCGTTAATATATCAAAACTTAATTTTTGATTAGTAATATGCATTGCTATGAACTTCATTTGGACCACTTTAAAGGCGATTTTCTCAGTATTTTGATATTTTTTTTCACCCTCAAATTCAAATAGTTGTATCTTGGCCAAATATTGTCCTTTCCTAACAAACAGAAAGCTTATTTATTCAGCTTTCAGATGATGTAAAAAATCTCAATTTCACATATATTCAAATTCTTACTGTTCAAAAACTGTTGACTGGTAGTGTAGAATAAATAATAATTAAATAATAAACATTTTTGAAATTGCTTATTAATAAATGTTTAGCGTTTGATTATTGCTGATGTCATTGAGAATTGAGAATGATTGAAGAATCATTGAGAATGACATATTAGAATAGAAAAATACTTTAAATTATTATAATATCTTAGTAACATTTTACAATAAGGTGTCATTTGTTAACATTAGTTAATGTAATTTGTCTAAATAATGTAATGTCTAAATACGTTTAGTATAAATGCATAAACCCTATAGCTTAATCAAAAAAATGTATTTATATTCTATTAGTCCTCCTTAAATACATTCAATACATATCTACATTAATAATATAATAAAATTTGACACAAATTTACCCACGTTTCTGACACAATACCACTGCGTAGTTAGTGCTACTACAGTAAATCTATGGTAAATGACGGCGATTTGTAGATTAAAAAGCCTTCTGACTGGATCGTTGCCCACAGTGTTTCTTCTGTTTGTCAACGCTGTTTCATTTGGCTTTAAACCGAGTCATTTGTGTTCTTCACTGAATTCAAGCGCTTCACATTGGATCTCACAGCGCTGTTTAGTGACCGAGACTCATCAGAGCTGAATGCATCTGCTCTAGTAAGTTCGCGCCGTGCCGCCATTTGAACTTTGATCTGAGCGGATAAACGGTCCGATTGGCGCGCTTTAAATGACTAGCGCTCTCTTGTTCCGCCTTTGCCGCATAAACATATATGGAACGTTCATCGAACTCTTGTTATCGTTTATCGAGGAAATGCATATCGCGCGATAATTTTCGTTATTGATTTATAGCCAAGCCTTTACAGTTACAATTACAATTCATCACATTCAGACTGTCATGAATTTTTCATTTTTAGATGTTTTAACAACACACTACACGTAATGCAATAACATGTTTACACATTAATATTAATTAATTTCATATTCTAACTAGCATGTAACAGCTTGTTTGCACATTCATTTTTGTGTTATGTAAGTTATGTAATACTGTGTGTTTATGTTGTGGCTAAATGTGGTTAATTTTCTACATGCATGCATTTCAGTGAGCATAATAACATGCGAACAAAGATGTTCAGTGCAGCTTTTGCAGGTCCAACTGCACTGTTGGATTGTTTTTTTTTTTTTTTGGTTGCAGTACATTCAGTCAACAGTGTGTTTTAAAATTGGCATGTTGAATCTTTTCAGTCTTGTGTTTCTAATCTTGGATGAATCAAATAATCTTTTGTCAATAAATAATCTTGTCACTAATTTTGTTAACGAGATCATAAACAAAGCTGAATAAAACTGGGCTTTTGCCATTTTCCATTCCTTCTACTCGGCACACTCGTCTCAGAGCTGTCAGTCTGCGTGATGAGGCTCTTTGAGGTCCGGCCTGTTTCTTTTCATCCTTGTGTTGAAATGCCACTAATTGCTGTTGCTAATTCTGTATGGACATTTCACAGTGTTTCTGCTTCTCAGCCCAATGCGTGGTTCACACCTCCGGGTGTCCAGGATAGTAGTGACGTGCCACAGAGTGGCAAGTGTGTGTGTGTGTGTATGTGTGTCAGTCTTTGAGGTGTGCTTCACTGGGCATATTTAACACTGTCACCATCAGCACCATTTCAGAGCCACAGACTGATGTGGTTACCTAGATACTGCTCCCTTGGGATGCAAATTAAATTCTGTGAAGAGATGTTTTGTTGTGGTTGTTTTCCACAACAGAAATATTCTTTCAATCTTCGATGTTCGCATTCATCCACCATGAACATTTTACATGTATTAACACCTACATTTCACAATTTGAAAGTGAGAATTTGGATTCTTTACGTCCAGCCTTGTTTTTCCCGTGCATATGTTAATCACAGTTTTTGTTTTGTTTTCCAGTTCAAATCTTTCCGCCATCCTTAAATCAAAATTAATTTGAGAACCAAGACTTGTTCTTATTGGAAAAATATTAATTGTTATTAATATATTATCATTTAGAATTTAAATTATTAGAATTTGTTTTATTCCTGTATATTCCAAATATATTTAGAGAATGTAGTGATTTTTTCCCCGCATATTTGCAAAAGGTTTTTCTTGTTTTAAGCATAAATGTAACAACTTGATGAGGTTAAAAATGCTTAAAAATTGAAAAGCTAAAGTAAGTAAAATAAGAAAAATAACTAGATGTTTTTATTGTTAAAAATACTAATTGAGATAATTATGGTTCCCTCTCATTTTATGTCTGGGAGAGTGTACTTTTTTTAATTTATAATTTATAATTTTCAAAGTTTGAGTTGTAGTAAAAAAGTTTTTATTTCAAAATGAATGATATTTTTTTTTATTTGAAGATTTTTCTTTAATTTTTAAAGTAGATGAATTTGTTATGAATATATGTATGTGTGTGTGTGTGTGTGTTTGTTTGTTTGTAGAAGGTACCAGTTATGGAATAACACACATTTACAGACACAGACACTGAATGCGTTCCTCACTCTACTGTCTGTTACGGTTGCTTCTCAGTCACACAGGTGGAATAATTTGTCTGTGAGGAATCACACAAGCCACCAAAATAAACAAGGCCTGTCTCCTGTAATACATTATTTATCATTACAGTCAGTCTTGCTGCTCACATTCCCTCTCATGTGCCTTTATGGATTATTTATGCTGTGTCAGTCACTTGCGTCATTTGCATCTTTTATATATTTAGAGGCCTGAGTGTCTCTTTCATGTGGGCTGAGGGGTGGAGAGGTTGGCAGGAAGGACACAGATTGGGAAAAGTGGACCTGCGATGGACACGTGGGTGACAGGGTGACGTTTGGTGTCTTGTGGAGCGGATAGCTTGGTTTATTATAGGCTTGGAGCACAAGGGCAGACAATGATGCTTTTGTGTCTGTTCTCTGTCACTGAATGTGTATATTTGACAAGCTAGTGATTCTTTGTGGTTACATCAACATAGTTGTTAAATAATGAAACATTTGCAAAACCACTATTCCCCCCCCACCAAAAAAAGAAACCAAGAATCCAAGGATCACCAAAGGGGCTGCTAGAGAGTTTTATGTTGAGTGTGAAAAATCTGAAAGTAAAAAAAAAAAAAAAAAATTGAGGCTGTCAAATTTAACTATAAGGGTGTTATACAAAGTACAGTTGAACTGCAGTGATATATGTGACTCTGGACCCAACAAAACCAGTCTTAAGCAGCATGGGTATATTTGTAGCAATAGCCAAAAATACATTGTATGGGTCAAAATTATTGATTTTTCTTTTATGCCAAAAATCATTAGTTTAATCAGAGTTTATTGAGGCAAAAGTCGTAGTTAATGGTTTATTAATAGCGAGATTTGGACCTTAAAGTAAAGTGTGACCAAAAGTTTTTATGCTTGCATGAAGTGGTTTTTCAGGCAATTTGAAGGAATATATTCCAAAACTGCTATGGAAATGTCTTTTTTGTATTTTTAGGTCACGTTGCATACGTAAAAGTCACATGATCATTCTTCAATGTACTATAACCTCAAAAACAAAAAAGGTCTCTGACCCTCCCAAATACAACAAGAAAAAACTTTCAGAGTTTCTCGACATACCCTAACTGTCTTGAGCCAGAATACACAGAGTTCAGGGAGAGCAGGACAAGATAAGTGTTTGACATTAAAAAGTATATACATTGTATTATTTTTATGAAAATAACCGATCGTTTCGCTAGATTAGACCCTTCTTCCTCATCAGGGATTGACGACTGAATTTGGAATAGTCTGAAGCCGCATTTAAACTGCATTTTGGAAGTTCATAATTTCTTTATGACTGAAGAAAGAAAGACATGAACATCTTGGATGACAAGGGGGTGAGTACATTATCTGTAAACTGATGTTCTGGAAGTGGACTTCTCCTTTCAAAACTTATTAAGGCCACTGTAGTATGAAGCAGTGTGGGGCTGAAATTCGTGGAAGTGAAACAAGGATGCTGGAGCGATTGCTAATGAAGGACAAGGCTCGAAAGCAGCTGAGATTTTATTATGCCACAGTCAAAAGCTTCTGCTCTTTCCGTTCATGCATATGTGAGGTAAAACAGGGCAGTTTTTTCATACTAGATACATTTGTACATTTGATTGTGTTGAAAGTTCTGTTATAATGCTACTCTGTGCATATTTAAAAGATATTTAAACTATAGTCATCTTCAGTAATTGATTCGTTTGACGGCTAGTCGACTATACCTACTGCATACATTAGTACACTTGTATGCATTCACAATGAGTTTTATCTTAAGATTTAGAATAACCTTACGTCTGCTGAAGATTTCATTATGATTTATTATTGTTAGGTAATTGGCAAGGCGTTTTATATCATGTAGCATGACACCCGCATTTGTCATCACGCATGTTTTCTGTTGTACTTCCTTACTGGCAACATATTCAGCAAATTAATCAAATATCCACACACTAGCGTGCTTTGTGTTCTTTGTCTCCTCCTCTAGTAGTTGGCTTTCCTTTTTTTTCCTTACATCAAGCACCTTTTGAATGATAATATAGGTGGGGCTGTTGTCTTTCATGCTGTCGTCTGCTGTCCCGCAGCTGATGGAGATGGATGGAAAGACACTTGTTCTCCATGTCCTTGGGTTTATTAACAATTCTCCCCCGTGTGCTTTCGTCTTCATCGGCACCTCCTGCCAGCATGGCCTGGACTCTTTTGGAAGAGGTGGAGAGGAGATCGTTGTCCGTTTTGAGTGAAAGTGTGGAGGGCTTTGATATCATTAGCTCGTTGTTGACTCTGTGAGCTGGTGAGCGGCCAGTAGCCCAGCCAACGATGGAATTAAAGCTATTTACACAGCTGTTAAAGTAATGCTACCTCATACAGAGCCTCTCTATGGCTCGGGTCTGAATCTGGACGCCTCTAATTCTACTCTTTCCCACAGAGGATGCCCCCGCGAGAGAGTGCCAAGAACCGTTTCCCTTAATAACCATACATCCCCAGATCTCTCTATTTGGTTCAGTCTAGAGGGAACGTACCGCCCTCGCCTCCTCGGCGAACACAATTCAAGGCTTCGTGTTAGTCCCCTGGTCTCCAACATTTATCACATCTAAATGCTCTTTGTGTGAGAATGTAGGTCTGCTTTGAATAGGGACGCCAAGACTTTTTTTTGTTAAAGCTTTATCTTTATCTTAAATCTTTTTACTGTATACGTTCTCCGTCCATGTTTTTAGTATGAAGGTGTAAGCACAGCAAAGGTCCATGGCATGCGTGTCCATTATAAAAACATACAGATACATTTCTAATAACTTAGCATATGGAAGGATATTCCAAACTATTTTCAAAAGGAATTGCAAATTTTATTTTCAACTGGGTTTTCTATATGTGGACGCATAAATAGTTATATAATTCAAGAGCAATTGCAAATCTTGCACAGTGACTGCAAAATTTCAAATGGAAAAGCTAAGTCCATTTTCAACTGTATTTCCCATGTTTTACGAGTTATGAGCCTGTCATATTTAAATAGCAATATTAATTACCACGTCTGCTATTTCACTCCCTCTGCCTCGCAGAGTATTTTAGTGACTCTTAAGATTGTAATGTGGTGTAACGTAAAGTAAAAATAATATTTTTCTTACATTTTGAGTATTTTTATCGTTGTTTAAAAATATATGCACTGAATCATTAATTCATGAAGTTCAAATAGGGCTGTCAGTTTAACACGTTAACTTAATTAGTTATGAAAAAAAAACACGATTAAAATATTTTAATACAGTTAACACACCGGCCCTGGCCCCAGATGCTGTATATCATTATTTCATACCATTGACAAATGTGATGCAGGGCAACAACTCCATAAATGCAGTTATGCCCTAAAGATATTTGTGCAAAAACTAAAATAAAATAAAAAATGCCCCTGTATGTGTTTTGTCTCATATTTATATATATCACATATCACACAAGATCAACAAGAGCAATATGACAGGAGTGCTGATTTTGTCCCGATCTTAAATGTGATGTTATGCAACAGATTAGTAAATGAGAAGTTGATATAGCGTTATATTTTAGAAACTGTATTATGTGGTTTTGCTCAATTTTGCAGAGAACATATTACCATTGAAGCCATAGCAGAATTGTTGCGCGTCTCTGACCAAAACAGCAGTGCTTAGTTTCTGAATGAATCCGCATTTTGAACAAATCGTGTGAGTCAATGATTCAAAGGCCCATTTATAAAGAGAGGCATTTACTTGAATGAATCAGCCATTTGAATGAACTGAATGAGCGAATGACTCATAAAGACATTTACCGTCACCCACTGGCAGATTATTTAGAGTATTTCTTATTTAGAGTATCATTTCATTAAATAATAACAATAATGACAATACGACTACTACTACTATTAATAAAAGTATTTAAAAATTACAATTTTGTCATATTATATAGTATTTTGAAGAACAACACTGTTTTTGGTTACCATGACTTTTATTTTTAGAACAAAAAATACTAAGATGTTTCTCAAATGATCTTTTTATGTTCCATAGTTTACGTAAGGCCGTTGTAGCATAAATGTTTATGTGTAATAAATTTTATGTTGAATCAAATAAAATATTTCTTTCTAAAGCTACAATTTGTAATGTCTACTTGATACCTTCTCATTTAACACAAAAGTGCTTTTAAATAATCTTTTGTGGGTATTATCACAGTCAAATTTATTTTGTGATTACTTCGATAAATTAATCGACACCACATGTAATTAATTATATTAAAAATTCTAATCAATATATCGGGACAGTTTGACTCACTGACATTTTCCACTTTATATTTCCGCATTAGAGATACATCAAGCAGTATTTTAGTCCATTGTATGAAGGAATTGGATTTTAAATGTATTTTGGAATAAATAAACAGACAGAAAAAAAAAAAAAATGAGCGCCATATCATTGACCCGTGAATAACAGGTTTTTGCAAATGAGGCTAAAGTTCCGAATTGTCATTATAGCCGAGCTTGTCGGACATGTCTGTGAGAGATCGTTCTCCAGCGCGTTGTGCCCAAGTACCTCATCCAGCCAGACTGGCACTGTCACACTGTGTAGATAAGTAGCTCTCTCTGCGTAATGGGAATCAGGAGATGACAGGAAGAGGGATTGACATGAGCAAACAACAGCAAAAAGAAACGACAACAACAGACCGTGTCTAATTCCTTCTGTTACTTCCTTTTATAGCGGAATAAACAGGGCCATCTCGTAAATTCCTCCTGAAAAGTATTATTGCTGACAGGTCTGACCTCGGCAAGCCTGCAATGTTTACCCATAACTCACAATTAACAGAGACATTAGAGAGTTCTCCTGAGGATTGCCAGCTTTATTTCTCTCTAACTGGGCAGCACTAAATCTGGAAGAGATCCCAGTTCTGCCATTTACCATCGAAGGGGCGGATTCCACACCGGAGAGAAGGGGCTCCACAGACTGAACACACTTCTGAGCTTTGGGGCTGTTATGGATATGGCGGCGGTAATTATTCAGGCCTTGTTATTGCCCAGAACACCACACCTGCGTCCAGCTCACCGCCTGTTATTAGAATATCAAAAAGGCCACGGAAGAAAAATGTCTCGCACAATCGGAGCTAAATGTGGACTGGGATGTTGCGTGTTGCGTAGGGTTTTTTTTTTCCTCCCCCGATCAAAGTTTTTTTGAACAACTCTGAATAAATCACACCGCAGTTTATGCTTTGTTTTAACACAGGCGTTGAAATGGGCAAAGTCTCTTCGTTTTACTTCGGAGATAAACGTGCACCTGTTTGTAGACGTGTCAAGTCCAATCAAATGCCGGCGGGATAGATCCTCCGACATTTTTTACTACGGCTTTGTGGCTAATTTCCAATTTATTGCTGTCGGCTTATGTCATAGCCAGAGACATTCAAGTATTTATTTATTTCATCATTGCATCTCGTGATTTTATTAGATCAGTAACAATTGTGGTGTTTTAGAAGCAAACAGGACACGGGCAACCCGAAGACTGAACTGAATTAATGAAGGCTCCATCAACCGATAATCTGTTTTACCACTAGCTCGCCGTTGAATATCAATGAGACAGCGCCGTTTGCTACTCTTAATGGACTAATCTTTTATGTCTGAGTGTAGTTTATCCCAAATCATCCATGAGAAACGTTGTCAGCGCGAGGGTCTGCTTGTCAAAACACTACGCTGCCGTGGCCTCAGGAAAGGAAAGTTTCCATGTAATTAAACACAGCATATGACAGAGGCAAGGTCTCATTGCTCACTGCACATCAGACGTAGAAGTGATAGTTGAATATTTGCATGTTACCAAGCATCTTCTGCCTATTTTGGTTTCATTTTCAGGACGGAAATAAAAGAAGCCAACGCGTGAAGACACGCTAAAAAGCAGCAGATATTTCCGTGCGTGTTCCGCGCACACACGCGCGTTCGTATGCGTGCCCATCTGCGCTCAAATTGAACACTAATGGAATGTTGTCATGTACTATTGCTGTTATTGTCATTGGGAGATAACTGAAAAATGTTCGTAGTACCTTAATGGTCAATTACAGGCCCGGTCCAATGGAGATGGTGCTGGGGTCCCACCAGAGAGAAGATAAAGGGCCTAGATGAGCTTGGAGGCCTCCATCAGGAGTGGGTCATTGCGTATAAACTTGTGAGTCAAAATTTGGATCATTTCCCAGCTTCTCCCTGCTCGACTGCTACAGATGAGGTTCTTTTTTTTCTGTCCGAATTGATGAGAAGCCCTGTGGCGTGCCTCTGTTGATTGGAAACCACACGTTAATTTAACAAAGCTCATATATCAAGATCACAGGAGGCCTTTTCTTTATCTCTTTATGCCACTTTTTCTCCCTTCAATTCTCAGTTTTCTGCTGCTCAATTTATGACTTGGGTTGAATTAGGATTTATAGTGTGTACATCAGGGGTTACTCTTACCGTTCTGTTTTGCCCAGAGAGATCATACATGCATATCTGGACACTTTTGGACACTTAAGCCGCACTTAAAAATTAATGTGCTTATATTGCATTGCCCTTTTTTTTTTTTTTTTTTTTTGGAAAGAAATTAATGTTTTTATTTAGCGATGATCCATTAAATTGATCAAAAGTGACAGTAAAGACATTTACAAAAAAGTTCACGGTTCCTGCAAACATATTAAGCAAAAAAAAAGTGTTTTCAACACTGATAATTATAAGAAATGTTTCTTGAGCATCAAATCAGCATATCAGAATGATTTCTGAAGGATTATGTGACTGTTGAAGATTCAGCTTTACCATCACAGATAAAAATTACATTTTAAAATAATATGCCAATAGAAAGCAGCTATTTTAATTTGTAACGCTGTTACTTTAGCTTGTACTGTATTTCTGATCTAATAAATGCAACCTAGCATAACAGGCTTCTTTTAAAAGCTCCTACTGATGCCTTATAGTCTAAGATGGATGGATGGATAGATAGACACACTACCTATCAAAAGTTAGGCTTTTAATGTTTTTGAAAGAAGTCTATTACGCTAAATTGCATTTAGCAAAACTGCTTTAAAATAATATTGATTAAAATGTAATATTGATAAATAATATATATTGTATATAATATTTAAATAGTATAAAAATATAACATTAAATATGGTGAATAGTATAAATTAGAGCTGGGTAAAAAAATAAATTAAATTCAAACGATATCGGTTCTTAAATTCAAGAATCGATTAGTCTAGCCTGTTTTCACTTAATGAAGGGAACATTGTAGCACGCCTCCCATCCAACAAACAGCATTTAGCTTGGTGTTTTGTTACTTTCCATATAAAACGAAGTCTCGAATAAATTCTTAACTATTTATTACGATATTCAAACTATAAATACTCTTTTGCCGCTGTTTAATGCGGAGTGACAGATGGCTGTTGCGCATCAGTCCAAGAGAAGCATCGACACGAAGTACGTGAAGTGGTAGTCTCCTCAAAAAGGACGCAATAAACATGAACAAACATCTGACGGTATGTTAAAAGAAAAAGTACTACTTACCTAAATCCGTATCCTGTCTCATGTAATCGCTCAATCAGTGATTCTACCACGCAACGATGTCAATATAGCTTGTAAACAATGTCAGGTAACGTCACATTTACCTCAGAGAAAACATATTCGGTGACAGTAAACTCGTTAGATAGCTAGAAAAATGACCTCTAGGGAGGAGCATTTTGCTGTATAAATGCACAATATAACATGTTTGTTAAAATTTCTGTTCTTCAATATTTAATTTAGGTTGAATTAAATGCGTCACGTTTTAATAACAGCCACTACTTAAATGTTTATATTTCAAAAAAAGAATTGGAGCAGAAATATTTATGTAATCGTAACTTCATTATTAGAAAAACTTCACTGAGTGTAATTTAAGCATCAGTTAATTTTAAACTTTAATATTATAGTAATGTAGTGCCAACTGACTGTCATGTATATTTTACAGCACTGGTTTGGCATGTACTATACCTGATATATATCCAAAATAATCAATATCAAATCAATATCGCAAGGTTGTGAATCAGAATCAAGTTGTGAAATCTGTGTCAAAACCCAGCACTGATATAAATGTAGATCTAGATTCATGGACCTCTTTTGCGCCGCTGTATACATTAATCGGCATGCTTTGTCAACATGCAGGCCTTATGTAGTTAGAATGTTTGCAGTAGTGTTTGTGTATGTGTGCAAGGGAACAGCTGCCCTTGTCACCTCTCCATCCGTAACAGAGCTGTCACCCGCTTTTAAATAGATCTGAGTGAATTAACACGGCGCTCCAGGTCGGGTCCGCTGGGGCGCCGGTGACAGTAGCGGTGCCCTCCACTAACGCTGGTGGAGGAGGCTTTGGCACGCTGACATGGCTGGCAGGGGCTGCCCAAAGTGACTCTACAGGGGCTGGACGCCAGCCAGTCAACTGAAGCCTGGCCAACAGCCCCAGCCCGGACGAAAGCGAAGCGCAGAGAGGCCACTAGAGAACGCGAGAGCCAGCTTTTTCATTTAGCCGTCCAACTGTTTTCCCCTCTCCTCTCAATTGACAGAATAAATGCACCTGCCATTGTGTGATATTGGGCAGATTAGTTTTGGCTGTGATTGAGGAGTTGGTGTCAGAGTGGGGCATCTCTAAGGGGACCCACCCAGGGAGTCGGGCTGCTGGGAGCTCTCGTTTGTACTAAATAACATCTTTCTGGCCAGCCATTGGTCTATTGATATTTTGGGGGAAATACAGTCTGCTGGTAAACTTGATTTGGAAAGAATAATGAAGCAGGTAATTGGAGTGAGAGGGCGTTTGTATATTATTTCAAACTGCACATTTTTGTGACAGAAATCATACGTTTATTCATTAGCTGAACAATATTTAGCTTTTGATGTTTTCTGCAATTCCTCCATAGTCTTGAACAACTACATTAACATTCCATTGCTATCTAAAATACTTGATTCTGATTGGTTAATTTTAGCATACAGAGATGTTTCCTAATATTCGCCATCAACCATGGCAACACTCATCCAAGTAACTGAAATCAGCGTCTCTCACATCGCTGACTCACTTTCTCTTTTCATACACAAAACTGACTCCATCTTGCGTCTCACTTAAAGGTTGTAATGAAAATTACCTCAGAGTACTTTTGTTTTAATATATTTATAAAATGGTTTTAGTGTTTGTCTCGTCTTGTCTTTTGTCTTTTTTTGTACATTGCAATGGTCTGTTATTTTTTGTACTAAATGCTATAATATACAGCTAAATGAACATTTAATGTCCATGTGCTTATTCATTTGATTAGAAGCCATGAAATAGCAGAACGATGGACATTATCCAAAACAAAACAAAACAAACAAACAAACAAAAAAAAAAACGAGTGGTGCCTCAATCTTCCAAGGTCACAAAATGATTTTTAAAAAGAACGAATCAAGCATTAAAATAAGCTACACACATAAGAAATAGATTGTAAGTTTACATGTTATTTTCTATTATATATATATATAATTAGTAAATATAATTTTCTTTTTCTTTGAGGACCAGAATTTTTACGGCCTAGAAAAAAATAGGATATATGGAGAGAACTTTATGATTTCTAGACCTAGAGAAGTTATGGAAATGAATGCAATCCTAAAAAAAATGGGATTTTTATAATAAATAAAAAAGTTTTTATATTTATATCAAGCTTTAAAATAGTTTATCAGGTAGAGTTAATTATTGCTGAGTAAAAAGTGACTTTAAAAAAGCACAAATTATTAGAAAATCATGTAAATGAATTTATTTTACACCCTGAAGAATGTTCAGTTATGTCTATAGTTGTAGAATTAATTATTTGAAATGTTATATTTTGAATGCATTTTTATATGCCACTCATATTTCCGTAAAAAAAGTTTGAAAATGTGCAGTTTCGGGGACCTTCAGTCTTTGACAATGGGGAGTCACAAGATGATCAGCTGACCTTACATAGTAATAATATGTAATAATATGTTAAATATCACATGTGACCCCGGACCACAAAACCATAAGGGTCAATTTTTTTTTTAAATTGAGATTTATACATCATCTGAAAGCTAAATAAATGAGCTTTCTGTTGATGTATGGTTTGTATTAGGACAATATTTGGCCAAGATACAACTATTTGAAAATCTGGAATCTGAGGGTGCGGAAATCTAAATATTGAGAAAATTGCCTTTAAAGTTGTCCAAATGAAGTTCTTACCAATGCATATTACTAATCTAAAATTAAGTTTTGATGTATTTATGGTAGAAAATTTGCAAAATATCTTCATGGAACATCATCTTAAGATCCTGATGATTTTTGTCATAAAAGAAAAATCAACAATTTTGACCCATACAGTGCATTTTTGGCTATTGCTACAAATATACCCATGCTGCTTAAGACAGGATTTGTGGTCCAGGGTCACATATTATACAGTATAAAAAAAAGTCAAGCAAGCCTGACATGCATATTGAAACACTTGCCCAGCAAGGTCTCATCTTGCATATTGTTCATACCACTAAAACAATTATACTTTCCTGTCCTGTGACATCTTATTCTGATGCCGAATTTTCAGCCGCTTAATTTAAATTTAATTGGACCGTACCCAACTGGCGCAGGTCAGTATGAAAAGAAAATCAGGAACATTAATCAAGGTAAAATTATCAGCTGATTAATCAGTGTTCTAATTATGGCACACTGCGTCTCTCTCTTTGTTCTGTTTTAATTACTGTACTTCATTGTCTTTTCCATATGGCCAGCATGTTTCTGCATAATGCCAGTGTCTCACAGCTCGGGGAGCCATTAGTACCCTGCCTGGTGCTGCTGTCCCAGCCCTTCTCTCATGCTACCTCCGTTCCCCTCCTTCGTTTTTTTTTTTTCTTCTGTGGGTGATGTTTGGAGGGTTTGTAGACACTGCAGCGATGGATGGTTCCGTAAAGGGAAAACTGCAGTGATGTTGGTTCAGTCTGTAGACAGTCTGTAATGATGTTTGGCTGTTCTGTCGGCGGTCTGAAATGATAGCTGGGAGGTCTGCAGACAGGCCGTGCCGCTGCTGGGCGGATCTGTAGACACAGTGCACGCCGGAGCGGCGTGGACTCAGCGTGTTAAGTGCCAGAATGGATGGGGATCTAATAAATTGTTGAATAAAACATGCTCTGTTGCCACGGGGGCGCGAAATTAGCGGGGCAAAGTGGTGATTAACCATCCTATCATACTTGCCATTGCAATTCCCAACTTCCTTTTCTATCCTTCTCTGAATCTCTTTCCCAGTGCCTTTCAGATTATTTCCCTCTTTTGCGTTCAGCTATATTCCCCTGGCTTTCTACATCTAAGAACAGAGAGTATTTCATTTTCTTACATGTTTTAACTCTCATGTTGGCGCTCTGGTCACTTTGACCGAGATAAGATCTTCTTTTCCAAAAGATGCTAGTTAATGTTATTGCATTGGACTAAAACATACTGGCCTGTTCACACAGACTACAAAAACTTGTAATATTTTATTATTATTATTATTATTTTGTTACTTTTCTGGGGTTTTTTCCCCATCTTGTTACATTTGTGGTGTTTCTGGTCAAAAAAAAAA